>CAAKMY010025498.1:0-19146 GCA_901111285.1 Corrigiola litoralis | reverse complement strand
GAAGCACGGGATGCTATCTAGTGCTTCACTAAAGCTTAGCTTTTCCTATGGAGAGCTGCTCCCTTTTCCTAGTACGAAGTTCCATCACTTGTCTGTTGATTCTCGGCTTCTTCGGGGTCTTGGTATTGTTGGCCAATGTAGCATGTAAAATATGAATCATATTTTGGCAATAGTCTCTTTCTCTAATCTGAGTTCCGTTGGCAAACATAATGGATGGTTTACTGTCAGGATTTGTGATTTTTTCAATTTCAGATGAAACCAACAAAATTTTTACGTCTAGCTTTTATTTTACTGGTAAAAATGAGACAGAAATAAGTTATGATTATAAACGAAGGGAAATTTGGGACCATCAATTCATTTTTTTATCTGTCGTATGTAGTCATTGTATTGAACCGCTTAAAAGTCAAAAGCTGCAAGAGCATATCCAATAGACTAACCAAAGTACCACCACTCAAAGATACAATGAAGAGCACTCCCCCTCACAAGTGCAATCTCGCTTTCATCCGGATTTTCAGTGCCAATAACATGTATGGTTCATCTTAGGAGGAATTAACTTGTCTTGTAGATGATACCAAACGCCTCTTTTCATTTCTCAAGTGGCGGCTTGATTCTTATCAGTTTCATCTTCAGTTAGACATGAGATCGTCTCCTTCAATGATAATCTCAGGGAAAATCTGAACAAGTGAGCTTGGCAAAGAACATCCCTTAACAGAAATATCAATCTCAGTTTACATGAAACTTACAGGGAGGCAAAAAATGCAGTTCTGTGGAGCATGCAGATCAGGATGGAACAATGTCCCCTCAAAGGACGTCATGTATAGCCCCTTGTCATGTACACAAATTGCCGAGGAAGGAGATGTCAGTCTCTGTAGAACTCTTTTATAAAGATACAAATGCCGTAGCTCTCCAAGGTACCAGCCCTACCAAAAAGAGGACAACCATATCTGGAGAATAGAAATTAAGTCCACCAAACTAGTTCCTATCGCCAATCTGCAGAAACGAATTAAATGGGAAGTTAACACAGTTGATTTGCTAAGGTCCAACAAGTAATCTTCTTGATTTCTTGAATTACTGATAAGAAATATTCAAAAAGCAGGCATCTTTGTTTATGCAGCGATTTATAACATGAAAGAGCTGATTGTGTATTCTACTATTCCATGATCATGGGATGTATAATTTTGGTGCAGAACTGATAAACCTACTCATGAGTGATAGAATTCATGCACTGTCAAAGGACCTTTATAATTCAATGGGTTAGACAATAACTAACAAAGACACCAGAATAACTCAATAAGCTAAGGCCAAACAAAGGACAGAAGACACTACAAAATATCCTCTCGGTCCTTAAACTCCGCAACATATTTTCCTTCATAAAGCTCCCCTTTGTACAATACTATTAAAGTTGTTCTGATACTATAGATCAAATCTTACACACAATGCTAAATCACGAAAATAGTTGGAAGAATATTAGCGAAAAGTTTGGAACCGATTTTTGTGAGTAGAAGTACAACTTGAAAGTTAATAATTCACAATGTAGCATAGGGTAGCACAAGAAATGAATAAAGAAAAATTGGACGCAACCAACAACGAAGACGTAACATGAGATTGAGCGAAAATTTAACCAACCTGATGAAATCACGGTAGTGCAAATTCTTTGTCAGAGAAAAGGTACGACAGAAGAATTTCATTCCAAATGTCTGGTACTCCAGGAAGACACCAGTGACTACAGTCAGGCACAACTTTATGGTCACTCCAATTGCCTACATGAGCATCACTCCGGGGAGCTGACATGGAAGTGATCCGCAAAACAGTAACAGAACTTTTCATTTTCTTCACGATGTTGATTATGCTATCTGAGAATGGGCTCTCGTAAATGTTGTCAGGTTCTGACATTGGGAATTGACTTACATCGTGACACGTGCTGGATTCGTTGCTGGGACACAACAAAATGGAGAAAGTGTTATTAGTCACATAAAGGTAAGCCACTCACACAGAAGCTGAACACTAACAGATCCATTTCCTTCAAAATTGTGATAAATCAGAAAGTCTTGGAAGTGACCCCCCCCCCCCCCCCCTCCTCTTCCTTTTGTTTTGACCATAGCTATCCAAACACACTAAAGAGAGGCAGTAGATATTGCGCATTGCACAAGTGTTAGGTACTTCAAAAGGTAAAGAGACTTCCTCAGTGTACCTCCAGTGAGATGGCTCGAAAGAACGGAAAAACACATGTGTTTTGGTTGAGTTTATTGAAGCATCCACCCACGAGGCCCAGGTTGAAAGAGCTTTTTTGAAGGCCATAGAAATTGACATTCCAAGCTTCAGTGAACCACCTATCTGAAAATAGCAACCCCTGTTAGAGACACAATATAAGAGAATTTAGTATCTAACAAGAGACAAATTTCAGCCATATTGAGCATGTTCTAATTTCAACTAGAATATTACCACATTCAAAGTCCATCATGAACAAACAGCCACTAGCTGTTAAATTTATCAAGATGATAAATACTTCCATTCAAAAATCGGATCTTATATCGCCAAAGTAATGCATACCAACCAGGCAACCACCATAGACAACCATTGTTGGAGAGGAATAAAATTAAGCTAGAGGAGGAATGAAATTTGACATAGCGAAGCATCAAGATACCATGTTTAAAGTGCTGAAATTACTGTGCTACATGCTGGAGCACAGACTCAGCATCAAAACTGAAAACGGCAAACTTATGCTTATGCCTTATCTTGTTTAAGGATACCAACAGAATACATTATGCAGTTTCACATGTCTGAAAGAGGATAATGTAAGTGTCACACACAGACATATAACTACAGTTATTCAACTACAACCCTACAAGCATGTGCACATCCACAAACATATGGTATCTGCAACATTTCAACCTTCACAGATGAGCAGATGTACCCATAAATCTTGTCACTTCACTAATTCAGCTACAGGATTACAAGCCCGTCAAAGGAACTTTTACAGTCTGTTAACCTCTAACAAAACAACAATGAAGCGTGTAATTTCCAGCAAACATACCAGTTCCATCCAAACTATTTGAATAAGAGCTATCACAAAGTCAGCATTCTAGTCGTCGCACATAGCTAGTCGGGGTGAAAAGTCTGAGTTATTACTCCTACAGTACTCAATTGTTATGTTCATCATATTTTGAGACAAATCTATTGGAGTTGAGAAGGTGAAGTTGCATAAAATTGACAAACTTAGTTCAATACTTCCTATAAGGCATAAGCATAAGACGACTTACGTTGCAAATAATTTTGCTGGCACCCACCAATGTCCTGAGTTGAATATCAGAACATCTGAGTTAACCCATTCCTTACTGATATCATCCATTTTGTCCAGCTTGAGTGTTGACTTCACTCTCTTTGGGGCATGCTTTGGTGCCATACCAGGTCGGACTAAGAAAACTGAGCGATAGAATTCTACATAGATATTGAAGGAACGGAAGTGAACAGCCAAGTGTCTTGCAGTTTTCGTTATGTTACTTCTGTTCACTTCATAAACACTGGTCTTGTCCTCCACCCCTGTCATTAGGAGGCATATGAGAGACTCCCATTGCGTCCTACTCATAGAATCTCCCACAAACACTACCCTCTTTCCTCGTAGCCTTTCTAATACATTCAAGGCCTTGAATTTTGGGATGTCGCAATCTTTTGGCTTCCACCTCCATCGAAGGTAGTCTTTATCCTTCCTCCCATTGCCCAAACAATTGAAACCTTGTTCTGCAAAAGGACACTCAGAAGAGTTGTACAAAGGATAACTATTGTCCGCCACCCAATTTCCATTAAAGACATCACAACTCTTAGGGGAAGCACCATACCCATTAAATGCGAGCTCCAGATTAGGAAAAACATAGAAATACCCACACGAGAAAGCCAAGAAGAAGGTTATCAATGGTCCAACCGTAACAATGATATAGAAATTCTGAGATGCCCAACAATATCTGCGAAATCCATCAAAGTTTTCTTGTTGTACAAGCCCCTTTGGACTACCGGAAGTCGGAGTCCTTCTATTCGAAGATGTACTCCTACTTAACGATTTGCTCTTACTTAAATTGCCCATGATCTTAGTCACCCATACCACCTAAAAGGAGCTCACAACCACTCCTCAAATGAACACATTTTCATAAGAGAGAATCACAAGTAAAGAACTCCATTTCAAACCTCTACATAAAGTACAAAGCTTCCTCAATCCTCAACCATCCTACAATCATTGCAGATTCATCCAGCCCATCAACATTCATGCTACAATTACATCAATTCCTCAACTCCAAAACATTTAAACCAAATATCTGATAGAACAACATTGACAACTATCATTCCTTGGGCATCTTGTAAATTTCCACTATCCTAGCTTCAAAACAAATTGCAGAATGCAACTGCAAACACAAACAAACCAAAACAACAAAAAGCAGAGAATTATTACGACACCCATACAATAAGGATTGAAAATAACATAAACCTTAAGCTCAAAAACAAAACTTTGAGATCTTCAACCAAACAGCAAACTATCATAATTTGGTATCTTCTAATTGCTAAAGCATCAGACTAAGAGTATTCAAACTCAAAATGCAAACACAAACCAATAAAGAAGTAACACTATAGATGAATATTGAGCTCAAGATCAAAACTTTAAAATCTTCGACGAACCATCAGAATATTATGACTTGTGTATCTTCTAAATCCCAAAGAATCACACTAAAAGTATGCAAACACAAACCAATACAAAATGTGAAATACAATATAGATGAACATTATGCTCAAGATCAAAACTTTGAAATTTTAAGTCTTCAACCAAACATCATAATATTATAACGTGAGTATCTTCTAAGTTCCAAAGAATCACACTAATAGTATGCAGACTACAAATGCAAACACAAACCAATAAACAATATGAAATACAATTTAGATGAACATCATACTTAAGATCAAAACTTTAAAATCTTCAATTAAACATTATAATATTACAACATGGGTATCTTCTAAAGCCCAAAGTATCACACTAATAGTATGCAAAACACAACTGCAAACACAAAGCAATAAAGAAATGAATACTATAGAGTATACAACATGAAATCCAATATAAATGAATTTTAAGCTCAAGATCAAAACTATATAATCTTCAATTAAACACCACAATATTATAACTTGGGTATCTTCTAAATCCTAAAGAATCACACTAATAGTATGCAAATACAACTGCAATCACAAACCAATACAGAAATGAATACAATACAGTATACAATATGAAATGCAAGAAAGACAAAATTATTGAGCTCAAGATCAAAACTTGGACCATACCCAATATAAAACTAACATAGAAAGTAAGAAAGGCATACTTATTACATAATCATAACGGTAAATAATATAAGAAATTATTATTACCAGGGAAAAGGGTAATTAGAGTGAGTGATGTTAGGACATTAGATGGGTTGTTCAAGAGATCGGAGTTGGTGGAAGTACACTAATGTGACACACATGAGACAACTAACTAACTGTTTCATCAACTACTTTAACTATTTTTTTCCCCTTTTTAAGAAAGGAGCTACCTTAAAAAAAAACTTGGAATTTTGACAAAAATGGGTGAAAGACAATACGAAGTACTATGACAAGAAAAAAAAATTAGCTCAAGTGGTTAGAGTTCTCTTACTCCATCATAAAAGTGAGCGTTCGATTTTTATCAATAACTTTTGTGCGCGCATTTCAGACAAAAAAAATAGAATCAGAATCGTGGAAGGGGTCCATTTAATATGAGGGCATTTACGTGATTTTGATGATAAAAATGAGGTCAAACTAGTTAACTAATATAGGAAAACAGGGATGATGAGACATTTTCTTTTTGTGCTTTATCGGAGGGTTGATCTTATAGTCCAATTATACCTTTTCTTTGTCATGGACTTATATTCAACAATGATTTGATTTTATTCTTATAACTTTTTCAATTGTATATTTTAAATTATTAGTGATCAAAATATGATTGTAAATAATAACACATTATTTCGAAGACTTTGGTTAAACTCTTGAAGAAACTATTAGCTCACCCCTACCAATTCAACAAATTTTCAACGAGGCTAAAAGACTCTTGAAGCTCTATATAGTGTGACATGTCTCTTCAAACAATGATTCCCTAGAGATGAAAGATATAAAAGTAGAAGATATACACACTTTGGTTCATCAAAACTCAATTACACCATAATCAAGAACAAAAAGATAGTTGCCACTCTTAAGCTACATGTACTTGCAATATTTCCCTCGATAACAACTAACGAACCACACTTTAACGCTTAACTAGGAAATTTTGCCTTTTATTCTCGTCAGTGGGCATTCTACATCCAATGTTTGAAAAAAATCCCATGGTTCTTATATAAACATAGCTTCTTACAAGAGCCTATTGGGTTTTTCATGATTAATTAATGTGTGCATACTAAAAACACGAGTATATTTGATGGGGTAGAAAAATATCATTCCAACTTGCCAAAAACAAATTCCCTACTTCCTTAAAAAAAGATGTCGCTTGTAAAGGGTAGACTTGAGCGCTCAATAGGATGTAATTGTACCGCATACAATGATACGACTTAACAGTTAGGGCCAAACTTGTTTGTTGGACTTAGATTAAATAACGAAGCCCTGATGTGAGCTTCTCACTTTTGATTAACCTCATTTGAGGAGCTTATGCAATTCGACGCACTTATTGAAAGTCACTTTGGTGAAGATGTTCGTTTGTTTTATAAGTGTGATGATACGTACAATCTTGTTCAAGTTCGTGAATATGTCTTTGTTTGACATACTTTCATCGGAATGCGTGAGTGTATATCATTCTATAGCAATGATGATGAATGAGTTATTGTCATTGTTTTGTTTAGCCAACGTATGTTATTAGTTCAAGTTATCTTAAATAATTTTTGTTTTGGTAAACAAGTTATCTAAATTATTGACAACACTATACAGTCAAAAGTTTTAGTTTTTCACGATATATATGAATTATGTTACATGAAAATTCTTTTGATATGACTCCCAAATAATTTTAGGTGCATGTAAAATTTTATTAATCAATTATTTCATTGTCCCTTTACTTCTTATTGTCAATTGTTTCTTATATTTAAATATATATGAAAATTAAACACATTTGGATAATGTTAATTTAGTAATCGATTACTTACAATCAATGTAATGATAAAACGTTGACTTTTGTTCAAAACAAAATTCATGCATTAAATATGTTTCATAAAATTTCTAAAATATAAACATAATAAATATAATTAAGAAACTTATATTTCTTTGTTGGGCGAGCATGACAACGTATATTTTTATCAACTACGTATCCAAAGACTATGTCTAAAGAAAGCCATGGGATAAGGATGGAAATATCGAGTAAGAAGTTAATTGTATACAATGCTTATGAAATTAAAGGAAACTTGTATGATCCTAATAGAGTAAAGATAAGAATGAATAATATCTCTTATCTAATTAAGGATAAACAAATAAAGATATTGCATATATAGATATTTATATAATAAGATAAGCAGCCTAAATCTATTGGGAATAGGATTACCAATCAAAATCTGCATATATCTATATATATACACAGCCAACAATAGGCATATCCATAGCCTAATTTTCTCTAGAGTTCATATCTATTTCTTTCATTTTTTCTAATCTCCAATAATATCATTAGTTTCTGTTGGTTGTTGTTAGGGGAAAAAAAGTTTTGAAAGATGGCATCATCAATTGTGTCTTTCGGGGAGATGTTAATTGACTTTGTCCCTGATGAAGCTGGTGTATCCTTGGCTGAGTCTCGTGGCTTTATCAAAGCTCCGGGTGGGGCACCCGCCAATGTTGCATGCGCCATCACTAGACTTGGTGGCACCTCAGCCTTCATGGGTAAGGTAACACACTCCTATAATTACTCAGCTTATCGTTTTAATAAAGAAAGTATCATTTTAATATGTATTATTTAATATTTATTTTGTGATTATTTTGCGTAATTGAATTTGATGGTGATATATTTTTATCGTGATGTGGTTTAATGATACTCCCTCAATTAATATTTTATGCTCTATGAGCAAGATCCTAAGCAATTGATGGTTCACCAACAAATTCTTTCAGTCTAGCATACTTGATATAAGAGATATGGAAATCATACACTAGTACAGTTTCAAATATGCGTTCGTATTAGCTGGTCTCGTTCGAAATTATATTCCTGTTTAAATTTCACTTTTTTTGCATACTTGATTTGTACATATGTTTGGAGATTTTCTAATTATTACAGCGTGTTTGCATTGAGGTGAATATAAGTTAATATAGGTTAGTCTATTTTTTTCACCTTGTTTGCTTGTTGTTTTAATAATTTGAAAGTTAATAATTTGCCTAGTTTCGTATAGGTTGATGTCTAGTTTTCTTTAATGCCCAAATTTTTAACAAAATTTTGTACATTTGGACAATAATATCATCATCCCTATTACTTTCACACCAAGTCCAGTTTTGTAATGTTCTCAATGAAATGTTAATATGCATCATTCTATTTTTAAGTTGAATATATCTCTAACCTTTGTGAATTTTGTAATTTAACAAACAATAATATTTGAGTTCACCCAACTAAATTTGATTTTTATTTTAAATGTTTTTCTTTCAAGCTTAATAAGTGAATCTAGTGGAAATTGATGAATTGATAACAAACATATCAAAAATACTTTTCAGTGATGTAGGTCATATATTCATGGTCTTTATTGTGTCAAATTTAATAGAGAAAATTAAGAATATTATTATTGTACAAGGACTTTAGAGTATATAGAATATCTAGAACTAGGTTATTGGAGTCCTCTCTAATTATCAGTATTGAATAATTGATGCCAATTTATTGAAAATTTGTGCCACTATTCATGATTGTGTTCATAACTTTTCTTTCCAAAATTTGTGAATTCTAAAAAATATAGTTTTTTTTATTGTACTATATATAGGTCGGGGATGATGAGTTTGGCAAGATGTTGGTGGATATTTTGAACAAGAATTCAGTGAACACTAAAGCCGTGTGTTTTGACAAGGATGCTAGGACTGCCCTAGCCTTTGTGACATTAAAGAAAAATGGTGAAAGGGAATTTATGTTTTATAGAAACCCTAGTGCTGACATGCTTCTCAAGGAATCAGAGCTAAATGTTGATCTTATCAAGCAAGCAAAGGTCTTTCATTATGGATCTATTAGCTTAATCACCGAGCCATGTAGGTCAGCTCACATAGCTTCTATGAAAGTTGCCAAGCAAGCTGGAGTTATTCTCTCTTATGATCCTAACGTGAGACTCCCACTTTGGCCTTCCCCTGAGGCTGCTAGGGAGGGCATCAAAAGCATATGGAGTGAAGCTGATATTATTAAGGTTTGCTTACATTCTAAATTGATCGGTATATAATATTGCTTTGTTTTGTATTTGAACTTTTTTGATGGATTTTCTTTATTTTCTTATGCTTAGGTGAGTGATGATGAGGTAAACTTCCTAACACAAGGTGATGCAATGAATGATGAAGTGGTCAATACTTTGTGGCACGACGGTCTTAAGCTTCTCCTCGTCACGGATGGTGAAAAGGGTTGCAGATATTTCACTAAGGTCTTTACATAACCACTGTCAAATATATTTATATACTCTTAACCTTAAAAGAGAGCTCTTTCTAACGGTTGGCTAATATATTTAATTTTACAACACTCCTACTTTAGAGTTTAGAGACCTCTTTCTAATTGTTGGCTAATATATTGTATGAAATGCAGAACTTCAAAGGAGCAGTTAAAGGTTTCAATGTCAAGGCAGTCGATACAACTGGTGCTGGAGATGCATTTGTGGGTTCCTTCCTCTACTCGCTTGCCAAGGATCATTCAATCTTACAAGTATGTCTACTTTTTATCATATACTTAATTTTTGAGTTTGGTATCTTCTTATACTGACAATTTAAATTAATGAATAGGACGAAAACAAGTTGAAGGAAGCATTGTCGTTATCAAATGCTTGTGGAGCCCTTGCCACAACCCAGAAGGGTGCTATTCCTGCACTCCCGAGTCTTTCTCAGGCTCATGAGTTGATGAAGAAGAACTGAAGACGTATGACTTCGAAAGTAGAAGTTTTATTTTTATACGTGGTTGAATATAATTATCCGCTCCTTCACTATTGTTTTTGGAATGAAGGTGCGGTTTGGTGTATAAATGTCACTTTTTTAGATGGTTCTAATTTAGATTATCATCTTTATGTAAATATTGAAGGAAATATTGTTTTCCTACTCCGATTCCGATACATATATTCATAAAACTAGTTCATGTAATTGCTATTGTTCTTATTGTAAATGGTGACCAATACTTATTTATACTTAATCAAGTGATTGACTCACATAAGCTAGTTATATCTATTACAAGTAATAAGCAAGATTTAACAAGCAAATCGGTGACCAAAACTTATTTAGTTCAATACTTTTTATAACATAATACGACTTGATTTGCAAATAATTAAGGCCCCTTGCTCTAAATTCGATGAAAATTGGTTGGAGACATCCTAAGCATATATAATGGACTATGAAAGCATAAATGTGGCAAAACATAGCTCAAAGCGCTAAATGTGTTGTAAATCTATGAATATAAGTGAATAATGTTCTAATATCCTCCAATTATACTCCTTGTGACACTAGGGATATGTCTAGTCATTTTCGACACATATTTGGTGACCTAAAGTTGACCCAAACCAGATCATTTTTATGGACTATTATCTATGCCGAATCATCATGTGACGCTACGACTATGAATTCGACGAAAATCCTTAAATTGTATCCTAAACATATATAATCGATTATGAAATTTAACATGCATGGCAAATAATAAATTTAAGCAGCACATACACCTACTTGATTACAGTTTGTCACGCTGATTTTCAGTATACCTCACCTGGATCGTGGATTACATAATAGACCTTGTATCTTGTAAGAGGAGTTCCTTCAAATCGTTACGCGCATATGTGATATGTCTCCATAGAAGCCCAAAAAATTCCCTAGCTTTACCCCCAAATTACTTCACTTTAAACGCTATAAAAGACTATAGAGTTGCTCTCGTGCTTAGCGGTCTGCCCAAAAACTTGTTCTCGACTATGCTGGGATTCGGGAAAGCTGTATGGCATCAGTAACTTTCTTTCACTTTCTGTTCTTTTGACTGAGATCGATAAATATGAAGCAACTAAAGATACTCTCTAGTATGTAAAATGTTAATTAGATCAAGGGAACAACTTGATATATTGAAAGATATATCTTCAATATACGCAAACACCTGCCAAGGTACAAGGAGCAAATTAGTGTCACATCCCTGGTTTTGAACTAACTAAAACTTCTCAATCAATCTCTAGGATCTAACCGGAGAGTATCACAGTATTATTCTTGAATTTCGTCTAGTTTGTATTGCTCCATTTTCTACACTAATCATTAGTGATATCATTTTCCTGAGTAGGACAGAGAAAGAATGTCTTATGATTGAAAGCTTGTGATGCAACTTAGTAAGTGCAGACATATACATAGACGGCACGAAGTCAAATCACTTACAACTTTGAGTTGATTTTCAGGGCTGCATTTGATAACTATGTGCTCGATGTAGAAGTCTTGTCATTTAGCTTTTTACAACATGTGATTGGCGCAACCTCTTTAAACCCTTTTTATAGGATGGTTGTGAAGTATTGAAGATAACAATATGATCAGATAATATGCAAGATACTGCTCTTATATATCTCATTTTATTCAATGTGATGAACATGCGTTAATTGTATGTCCACAAACACATCAGGGTGTACGCATAAACGCACACATTATAGTTTTTAATGATTTCACAAACAGTTTAAATTACTTCAAATTTCTTTTAGAATTTAAATATGGTTCGGGGTAAGCTATTTGTATGACCTTATTTCAATTAAGAGATCCTTAATTAATTAAGTATTTGAGCATCATCTTTTTATTGAGAAACCAAGAGTTATGATTTTTAATTGTGTCATAGTGCCCTCCTTTTGGACCAAAAAAACATACTTATGTTTAGCATGTACTTCAAGCTAATTAAATGCTTCTTTACTCGTGACAAATTTGTATTCTTGGTTTTTTTACAAATATCTAAAAAATTTGAGGATTAGGGATAGTTCACGTGGTTAAAGCGCCACTCTATCATAAATTTAATTCTAAGATTATATTCGAATATAACACACGCTTAAAGAAACTAATTAAGTAGTCTAGACTCTAGCATTTAAAATACGATTTCTTTCCACCTTTTTTATTTAAATTTCTTTAGCTTTTTTCTTAATTAATATGCCATTTTCTCTCTTGTTCTTCTAATGAGCAAATATGCTTGGAAGTTAAAAAACTTAAAAAATACAAATAGGAATAAAATAAATCTAATGTACTTGTTTCATTTGCAATGCTACTATTATATATAACAATATCTTTCGTCTTGAAAGTTTTACGGAGAGTTTAGCGTTCAATTTGACCATGTGCATAATGGACAAAATCGATGTTTTCGCCTACGCCAAAGATACTTTTTGCCCTTTTCCTCGTTCCATTTACAAATATAAGTGTTTAGGATGACTCCTGCTAGTTTTCATCCAATTCCATTTTGAGCCCCGAAACAAGGTTTTTGCGTGGGTTATGGTTCATAGAAACCGGCTTTTTCGCATGAAATTGGATTTTCCGTGAAATATTCCGAAATTGACCAAGCATGCTTCTACGGTCAATTGGAGTGTTATTGAAGCATATGGCAATGTCACTCCTTCGTCTTGATAGTTTTACGGTGTCTTTAGCGTTCAATTCGAGCATGTGCATAATGGACAAAACCGAACGTTTGGGCTACACCAAAGCTACTTTTTGCCCTTTTTCTTGTTCCATTTACAACTATATGTGTCTAGGATGGCTCATGTAGATTTTCGTCCGATTCAATTTCGGGGCCCGAAATGAGATTTTTGCATGGGTTATAGTCCATAAAACTAGCTTTTTCGCTCGATTTTTGATTTTCCGTGAAATGTTCCGAAATTGACCAAACATGCTACTAGGGTCAATTGGAGTGTTATTGAAGCATATGGCAATGCCACTCCTTCGTCTTGATAGTTTTACGGTGTGTTTAACGTTCAATTCGAGAATGTGCATAACGGACAAATTAAACCAATGGTTTGGGCTACGCCAAAGCTACTTTTCCCTCCTTTTCTTGTTCCTTTTACAACTATATGTGTCTCGGATGGATTCTGCCAATTTTTTTCCAATTCCATTTCGGGGTCCGAAAATAGGTTTTTGCGAGAGTTATAGCTCATAACAACCGGCTTTTTCTCTCGATTGTTGATTTTCCGTGAAATGTTCCGAAATTGACTAAACATGCTCCTAGGGTCAATAGAAGTGTTATTGAAGCATACGACAATGCCACTCCTTCGTCTTGATAGTTTTACGGTGTCTTTAGCGTTCCATTCGGGCATGTGCATAATGGACAAAACCGATGGTTTGGGCTACACCAAAGCTTCTTTTTGCCCTTTTATTATTCCATTGACAACTATATGTGTCTAGGATGGCTCCTGCCAATTTTCATTTGATTCAGTTTCGGGGGCCCGAAATGAGATTTTTGCGTGGATTATATTCCATAAAAACCGGCTTTTTCGCTCAATTTATCTTCCGTGAAATGTTCTGAAATTGATTAAGCATGCTTTTAGGGTCAATTGAAGTGTTATTGAAATATACGGCAATGCCACTCCTTTGTCTTGATAGTTTACAGTGTCTTTGTGTTCAATTCGAGCATGTACATAATGTACAAAACCGATAGTTTGGGCTATGCTAAAGCTACTTTTTGCCCTTTTCCTTGTTCCATTTACAAATATAAGTGTCTAGGATGGCTCCTGGCGATTTTCGTCCAATTTGATTTCGGGGCCCGAATCAAGGTTTTTGCGTGGGTTATAGTCCATAAAAACCGGCATTTTCGCTGATCGATTTTTGATTTTTCGTGAAATGTTCCAAAATTTACCAAACATGCTCCTATTGTCAATTGGAGTGTTATTGAAACATATGGCAATGCCACTCCTTCGTCTTGATAATTTTACGGTGTGTTTAGCGTTCAATTCGAGAATGTGCATAACGGACAAAACCGATGGTTTGGGCTACGCCAAAGCTACTTTTTGTTCTTTTTCTTGTTCCTTTTACAACAATATGTGTCTCGGATAAATTCTTCCAATTATCGTCCAATTCTGTTTCGGGGCCCGAAACGAGGTTTTTGCGTGAGTTATAATCCATAAAAACCGGCTTTTTCTCTCGATTTTTGATTTTCTGTAAAATGTTCTGAAATTGACTAAGCATGCTTCTAGGGTCAATAGAAGTGTTATTGAAGCATACGACAATGCCACTTCTTCGTCTTGATATTTTTACGGTGTATTTAGCGTTCAATTCGGGCATGTGCATAATGGACAAAATCGATGGTTTGGGCTAACACAAAGCTACATTTTGCCCTTTTTCTTGTTCCATTTACAACTACATGTGTCTAGGATGGCTCCTGCCAATTTTCGTCCGATTCGGTTTCGAGGCCCGAAATGAGATTTTTGCGTGGGTTATAGTCCATAAAACCGGCTTTTTCGCTCAATTTTTAATTTTCCGTGAAATGTTTTGAAATTGATTAGTAGGGTCAATTGAAGTGTAATTAAAATATACGGCAATGCCACTCCTTTGTCTTGATAGTTTTACAGTGTCTTTGTGTTCAATTCGAGCATGTGCATAATGCACAAAACCGATGGTTTGGGCTACGCCAAAGCTACTTTTTGCCCTTTTCCTTGCTCCATTTACAAATATAAGTGTCTAGGATGGCTCCTGCCAATTTCCGTCCAATGTGATTTCGGGGACCGAATCGAGATTTTTGCGTGGGTTATAGTCCATAAAAACCGGCTTTTTCGCTCATCGATTTTTGTTTTTTCGTGAAATGTACCGAAATTAACCAAGCATGCTCCTAGGTTCAATTTGAGTGTTGTTGAATCATATGACAATGTCACTCCTTTGTCTTGATAGTTTTCCGGCGTGTTTAATTAGCGTTCAATTAGAGAATGTGCGTAACGAACAAAACCGATGGTTTGGGCTACGCCAAAAGCTTTTTTTGCCATTTTTCTTGTTGTATTTAAAATTATATGTGTCTAGTATGACTCCTGCCAATTTTCGTCCAATTCCATTTCGAGGCTGGAAACGAGGTTTTATTTGTGGGTTATAGTTCATAAAACCGGCATTTTCGCTCAATTTTTTATTTTCCGTGAAATGCTCTGAAATTGACCAAATATGCTCCTATGGTCAATTGGAGTGTTATTGAAGCATATGACAAAGCCACTCCTTCGTCTTGATAGTTTTACGGTGTATTTAGCGTTCAATTCGAGAATGTGCATAACGGACAAAATCGAAGATTTAAGCTACGCCAAAACTACGTTTTGCCCTTTTCCTTGTTCCATTAACAAATATATGTGTCTAGGATGGCTCCTGCAAATTTTCATCCTATGCCATTTCTGGGTTGGAAACTAGGTTTTTGCGTGGGTTATAGTTTATAAAAACCGGCTTTTTCGCGCAATTTTGATTTTCCGTGACATGCTCCGAATTTGACCAAACATGCTCCTAGGGTCAATTTGAGTTTTATTGAAGCATATGGCAATGCCACTCCTTCGTCTTGATAATTTTACAGTGTGTTTAATTAGCGTTGAATTCGAGAATGTGGATATCGGACAAAACCGATGGTTTGGGCTACGCCAAAGCTACCTTTTGCCCTTTTCATTGTTCCAATAAAAACATATGTATCTAGGATGACTCCTGCCAATTTTTGTCCAATTCCATTTCGGGGATAGAAACGAGGATTTTTCGTGGATAATATTCCACAAAATTCGGCTTTTTGGGGCGATTTTTAATTTTCCGGAAAAGTCTCCCAAAGTGACCTAGAATGCTCCTAGGGTTTATTGGAGCATAATTGGAGCATATGGCAATGCCATTCCTTCGTCTTGATAGATTTACAATGTGTTTATCGCTCGATTCGAGCATGTGAGCTATTGACACATCCGATGGTTTGGGCTACGCCAAGGCTACTTTTGCCCAATTTTTCAGTTCCATTCTTCATTACATGTGTCTAGGATGCCTCCAGCCAATTTTCGTCCGATTTCATTTCGGGGCCGAAACGATGTTTTTTCGTGGATAAGTCCACAAAAACCGGCGTTTTGGGTTGATTTTTGATTTTCCGGAAAAGTCTCCGAAAGTGACCTAGCATGCTCCTAGGGTGTATTGGAGCATAATTGGAGCATATGGCAATGTCATTCATTCGTCTTGATAGATTGACAGTGTGTTTATCGCTCGATTCGAGCACGTGAGCTATGGACAAATCTGATGGTTTTTGGCTACGCCTAGGCTACTTTTTGCCAATACTCTTGATCCATTCATCATTACATGTGTCTAAGATGCCTCCAGCCAATTTTTGTTCGATTTCATTTCGGGGCCGAAACGATGTTTTTTCGTGGATAATATTCCACAAAACCCGGCTTTTTGGGTCGATTTTTGATTTTCCGAAAAAGTCTCCGAAAGTGACCTCGCATGCTCTTAGGCTGTATTGGAGCATAATTGGAGCATATGGCAATGCCATTCCTTCGTCTTGATAGAGTTACAATGTGTTTATCGCTCGATTCGAGCATGTGAGTAATGGACAAATCCAATGGTTTAGGCTACGCCTAAGCTACTTTTTGCCAATTTTCTAGATCCATTCACCAGTACATGTGTATAGGATACCTCCAGCCAATTTTCGTCCGATTTCATTTCGTGGCCGAAACGATGTTTTTTGTGGATAATAGTCCACAAAAACCGGCTTTTTGGGTCGATTTTTTATTTTCCGGAAAAGTCTTTGAAAGTGCCTAGAATGCTCCTAGGGTGTATTGGAGCATAATTGGAGCATATGGCAATGCGATTCCTTGGTCTTGATAGATTTACAATGTGTTTATCGCTCGATTCGAGCAAGTGAATAATGGACAAATCCAATGGTTTGGGCTACGCCTAGGCTACTTTTGGCCAATTTTCCGGTTCCAATCATCATTACATGTGTCTAGGATGCCTTCAGCCAATTTTTTGTCTGATTCCTTTTCAGGACCGAAACGAGGTTTTTTCGTGGATAATAGTCCACAAAAACTGGCTTTTTGGGTCGATTTTTTTCCGGAAAAGTCTCTGAAAGTGACCTAGAATGCTCCTAGGGTGTATTGGAGCATAATTGGAGCATATGGCAATGCCATTCCTTGGTCTTGATAGATTTACAGTGTGTTTATCGCTCGATTCGAGCATGTGAGTAATGGACAAATCCGATAGTTTAGGCTACGTTTAGGCTACTTTTTGCCAATTTTGTGGATCCATTCATCATTACATGTGTCTAGGATACTTCAAGCCTATTTTCGTCCGATTTCATTTCGGGGCCGAAACGATGTTTTTTCGTGGATAATAGTCCACAAAAACAGGCTTTTTGGGTCATTTTTATTATCCAGAAAAGTTCCTAAAGTGACCTAGAATGCTCCTAGGGTGTATTGGTGCATAATTGGAGCATATATCAATGCCATTCCTTCGTCTTAATAGATTTACAGTGTGTTTATCGCTCGAATCGAGCATGTCAGTATTGGACAAATCCGATGGTTTTGATCTACGCCTAGGCTACTTTTTGCCAATTTTCTTGTTCCTTTTATCATTATATGTGTTAAGGATGCCTTCATCCAGTTTTTGTCCGATCCCATTTCGGGGCCGAAACGAGGATTTTTTATAGATAATAGTCCACAAAAACTGGCTTTTTGGGTCTATTTTGGATTTTCCGGAAAAGTACTCGAAAGTGACCTACCATGCTCCTACGGTGTACTGGAGCATATGGGAATGCCATTCCTTCGTCTTGATAGAGTTACTGTGTGTTTATCGCTCGATTCTAGAGCTGATCATTGGTCGGGCCGGGCTAAAGGCCAAAAAATCAGCCCGCGTAATGGGCCGGGTTCGGGCCGGGCTTTTTTTGGGCTAGAATTTCAATTCCCAAACCGTACTTGCGGGCTTCTTCGGGCTTTATCGGGCTTTTTAGGCTTTTTTGGGCTTTTCATCTTATTGTTTTTTTCCAATTTTATTAAGTTGATTTGGGCCTTTTTTGGCCTATTCAGGCTGTTTCAGCCTTGTTTCGGAAGTTGTACACCAGAGGAGGAGGACGCCGGAGCAGCGAAGCTATAGTGAACAGTGGAGGAGCAAAAAATAATTAGAAAATTATAATAAAACAAATGAAAAGTGAAGGAGGAGGAAAGAATAAAGGGTAGGAAGAAGAGGGGCATACCCGAAAATGGCTAGGAGGACGCCGGAGGAGGAGATTGAAGAGAAGAGGTCGCCGGAGGTATGTAGGGTCGTCGGATGGGGTGTGAACAGTGAAGCAGAGTACTAGAATAGCACTGTTACTGTAGCAGACAAGCAGAGGAAGGCAAGGAGGGAGGTAATTTAAGGAGGGAGCCTAGGGTTTTGAATATTGGACTTTTATAGTTTGGGCTTGCAATAGTACTACTGTACTAGTCAGTAGCCTAATTAGTTTACTAGAGTGTTGTTTTTTTTTTTTTTAGGTTTTTTTCTTTCAGAGTATAAAATCCGGCTAAATTCCGGGCCTGAAGCAAAGCCCAAACCCGACACGAAAATTATAGGGCTTTTTTTCCAACCAATTTTCCAAGCCCAAACCCGACGCAATGTCGGGTCTGGCCGGGCCAGGCAATCAGGCCGGGCTCATATGATCTGCTCTACTCGATTCGACTATGTGAGTAATGGACAAATCCGATGGTTTGGGCTATGCCTAGGCTACTTTTGGCCAATTTTCCGGTTCCAATCATCATTACATGTGTCTAGAATTCCTCCTGCCAATTTTCGTTCGATTCCATTTCGGGCCGAAACGAGGTTTTTTCGTGGATAATAGTCCACAAAAACCGGCTTTTTGGGTCGATTTTTGATTTTCCGGAAAAGTCTCCGAAAGTGACCTAGCATGCTCCTAGGGTGTATTGGAGCATAATTGGAGCATATGGCAATGCCATTCCTTGGTATTGATAGATTTACAGTGTGTTTATCGCTCGATTCGAGCATGTGAGCTACGGACAAATCCGATGGTTTAGG
>CAAKMY010025398.1:0-45157 GCA_901111285.1 Corrigiola litoralis | reverse complement strand
GGGGGGGGCCACCAAGGTGGTGACGGTGCTGCCATTCCTTGTTGGGCAGCATATCATTAGTTTTGGGAGGAGGAGGGGGGTAATGGAATGGGGGGTGTTGTGGTCGTCGGGGTGGTTGGGATGGGGGTTTGAGGCTGTCGGCGGTGGTGGGCTGGAGGGGGGGTGGTGGAGTAAAGAAAGAGGGGTTGGGGGGGAGGACAAGGAAGGAGGGAAGGGAAAAAATGAAAAAAAAATAAGTTAATGATATTAGGACGACTAATCCAACGGCAATGACAGTAAACTTTAACGCCCGTTATCATTAAGGGTATTTTAGATGGTAAAAGTCACCTGAGAGACATTTTAGATTTTACGAAAAACAGAGGGGTAATTTGGATTTTTCACTAAACCACAGGGGTACTATAGAGAAAATCCCTTTCAATTTTAGTTAATTTAGTCTCAGCCATACCCAGTTTTACTGTAATTAAGCTGTCTATGAACATCCAAACAATATTACTCAGGTTAATTTTGGGCCACTCTGGATAGGATTGGAACAGTTCAGGTCACTTTATTCCATGCACAGTACAGGCTTGGTTTCGGGTGATTCGGACAGGTAACCTACTTCATGTGGTCTTGCGAGGTCTAAACTAAGACAAACTTGTAGACTGAGATAAGTAAGGCAATTTGGACATTTACAACAAGAACATCAACGAAAGCAATAAACAGCAAGATGATGAAGTAAGAATCCACATTTAACTTTAATCTCCTCAGCTCACATCTCGACCTAAACCTATCAAAGATTTGACCTTTTCGAACTGTGTTATCACTTAGCAGCTTTCCACCCACCCCCACCCACACCCCTCCCCGGTCGATTCAATCTCAGTATCACCTACAGGAAACAGCTCAAAACAACCTGTTGACCGCCACATTTATACTAGAACACAGCCATATAAAAATCTCCTCATCAAAGTTTACCTTTTCAAACCACTACCATATACTACTATTCAACTCCAAATCTCAACCACTGATCAGCTACTATTCAACTTATAAAATCAAGAATGCTCCACAGGTTAAGAGAGTGTCGCCTCCTCACCAAGAACTTAAGAGTTCTGATTCCTAACAAAAAAATATAAATTACTAATCAACTATACCAGTTTTCCTATCATTATCAATACTTCCTACTCGTAATCATTATCAAAGCAACAAATCAAAACATCAAATCACCATTAAAGCAAGCCGGGAGTCCGATTCTCATCAGCGACTGTATACATTCCTCTCATAAAAAAGAAAATCACTATTCAACTTTACTAATTGTCTACTTCTAAGCATGACAAATTGACCATCTTAGAGCTACATCCTATTAATACTAAATCCTAAAGCAACAAATTAAAACATCAAATCACCACTAAAGGAAGTTGGGAGTTCAATTCTTACCTACGACTTTGTATATTCCTTTTATCACCAATAAAAGAAACAAAATACTATTCAACTTTACTTATTGTGCTAGTGCTAGACATGACCAATTGACCATCTTATAAAGCAACAAATTAAAACATCACCAATTACCAATAAACCATACATAATAACTTAAGTTATTAGAAAAGACCAACTCTTTAGAAGCTATATTTTCTAAAGCTCCCTACAGGCCCAAATCGAGTTGTAAATTTATATGCCTTTATTGAGCAAGCATGGCTTTAATAAAAGCAGAAGGTCTCTTCCACGACTAGCTGACATAGTAAACACGCACAAAGTGGCAGATAAGAATTAATAAAGATTACCCGAAAAGAAGCTCTGGTATCATCAACAACCCCCCGAAACCTCTCCACAAGCACACCCACCATATCCCTCCTACACAACACAACCGCCACAAGCAAGAACCTCGCATAAAACCTCAACTCCTTCAACCTCACACTCACAATGAGTTCCTTCCCCTGCGTCTCGAAATACCTCCTCCGCAATATGGCCTCGTAGAAGACGTACGCCTCGGCCAAGTACCTCGCCTCGCTGGTCCGCATATACTGCCCGAAATAGAGCTGGCCGATCCGGGACGCGATCTCCCCTATCTCCCACCGCTGCAGGCCCGACCCGACCAGCTTGGCCCGGTGCTGCTGCTGGTACTTCCACACCCGCATGTACGCCTTGAAGGTCTTCTGCAGGTACCGGGTCCCTGGGGTCGGGTTCGGGCCGGGTCCGTATGCGGGTAGGTCCCGCACCCGGGTGAACTTCTTGTCTGCCTTCTCTATCAGTGCCCGGAATGTCCGGGTCGTGTCGGGGTCTTCTTGTGTTGGGCCGTTTGTCGACATTTTCCGCCACGTGGCATTAATGAGCTAAACTTCGGTCTATTAATGATGATGCCATAATATATATTAGTTGTTTGTTGTGTGAGTTTGAGCTGGAGTTTTGCTGGAGTAATTATTTAAGAGAAGGGAATTTCGTTTTTTATTTATAAGTATATGTATTGAGATGGGACAAAAGGTAAGGTGACGTGAAGTGAAGTGTGTGGAGAGTTGAGACAATGTTTGAGGCCGTTGACGGGAGAGGACAGAGACTGGGGTTGTTAAAGTTTTGCCGGGTTGTTTTTGCACGTTCATACTGTTCAGTAACTCTGTACTGTAGGTAGAACAAAGACTTTATTCTCTACTTCCTTACGTTCTTTTTACTTTCAACAAAGTTAAAGGATTGACCTTAATTTTTCTTTAAATTTAAGTATTTAATTGTATTCCTTTTCTTCTTTAACAAAGCTTTGAGCCTCGGTCTGAATCCGTAAATCTTATAAGAGACTGTCTATTCTTAAAAAAAACAAAATTACACGGCCTAATATCGAAAATCTTTTTACTTTCAACAAAGTAAGAGGATTGACCTTATTTTTTCCTTTACACATAATTGTACTCCTTTTCTTCTATAACAAAGCTTTGAGGCTCCGTCTGCACCCGTTAATCTTGTGAGAGAATGTTGATTCTTAAAAATAAACGAAATTACACGGTCTAATACTAAAAATATATCTATTCATTGACTTGAAATTGGATAAGTTTAGGTTAATTCAGCTTGTAAAAAACGAATCTACTTTTATCATAAAAGTATACACTTTAACTTGGTTTTGCCAAACTTCAACTGTTCTAGTTACCTAGAAGACTAATAACTATTTTTTATTCAAACTAGTCTTGAAAAAGACCGTCTACTTTTATTATAAAAGTAGACTATGCTATGTTGGCCCAATAAAAGCATATAAATTTACCACTAATTTGGGCTTGTAGAAAGTTTAAGGAAATTTACCTAATAGAAAGTTGGTATACTTTTATAATAAAAGTAGACGGTCTTCTCTAATAATTTGTGTTTTTATCCGATAATATGTTTATTTTCAATATGATTTTTGGTAGCATCATACTCCGTATCATTTTGTGAATGATGATCTGAACAAATTAGAGTAGTAATCACTAAAACTGATATATAGTTCCTACTAAACTCATTCCTTTTTAATCAATAAAACAGTCGGAAGAAATAGAATGGAATGGCCACACGTAAAGTACTAATTAAAGTACGTCGGCTCGCCGTCATTGGATGCTTAGGCCTCGATGACTTTGGATCCCGGGAATGATGAACGCAATCAAGCGCTTCATGTAGCGTTCAGCAGCAATACATGACTCGCTTTGGGAACATTTTCCTTGCTTACACAAAGCAACGCATCCCCAGTTAGTACTTTGTAGGACTGTAGGAGTATAAACTAGCAAACCTCTGCTAATTCCTTAATCAATCATATTTATTCTATTAGTAAAAGTTCCTTATTCTTGTTTCGTACGGACTTGAAGTACTAATAAACTTCTTCAGTCTTATGTCATTATGTGTGTACTATTTACTACGAAATATTTGGGGGTATCGTAACCCTCACATTCCAGCAAAAGCTATATATACAAGTTAATTAAGTGGATCACGTCATCTAACATACGGAGTATCTGATATCTGAAGTTTAATCTCTAATTTTTCTTCAGTTAGATGTTTCAATTCTTAATTCTTAGCAACTAATGATCAAGTATTCAAGTTCTTTTTGCCAAGATGGCTTTGACTAATTGCATGATCTCTGGTCCACACAACCGAATAACTATACTAAATCTTGTTAGTACGTTTGATACTTTGATTGCACGGTATTAATTAATTAAATTAATATAGATAGTAAAGGATGTGATTAAATATACCGGTGTTGTATGCACATGGCTCCTAGTTGATCGAGTTGGCGTCATAACTCTGCACTCTGCTTAGCTTGCATAATATTGTGTATTGTTGTCGTCTCATTGATTTCTTTGTATTTATTTTCTGTCTATGGCGCATTTTGATTATGAATAAGCAAAATATAAATTTGATAGATTACAATTTATAACAGTCAAATTTGCATCTAAAAATAATTTTATATAATTATATCATGATTTTCAATTATATATTTAAAATTGTTAATGACCTCAAATAGCATCAAAAAACAAATAAAGAAAAAAATATATATTTGATAATATGACCTCAAATAATCATAAAGAAACCTACGATTGTTATAAAAAGGAGACTGATCGAGCAGATGTGACCATTAAACCAAGACCTCATTAACATTTTGTGTAATATATACGCATAAGATTTTCGCTTTTTTTTTTTTTTTACATTGATTTTCGCTTTTTTGAAGAAAAAGGAGACAAAATGATTTGCCGTAGCTGGCTCATCTAATTAAAAACAGCAAAAGATCGATCAGTTGTTCGAAAGGAGCCCATGGCGAATCCCCGATGAGAAATATGCAGGTTACGTGGGTTTGGTTGTATATCTTCTGGGTGTGATTATACTTGATAGGGGAGTTGAATTTGTCTGGACCTTAATTGATTATTAGGGGTGGTTGGCTGTCCATTACGGAGTACGTAATATAAAGGATATGGCAGGTGACATGAGTCCAAATGAAACGGAGTCTTGAAAGACCGTGCATGCAAGTCACAACTCACAAGCCATCTAAAATAATGGTGGTGGAGGTACATCATTTGGTCCACATGTATTTTCTTTTTACCAGGTTTGGTTTTACCCTATTAATCATCTATGATCCTTAATCCATATGCAATACTCGAATTAATAAGTTAAGGATACATTATGGTATATATGGTGAGACCTGAGTAGACACATTAGAATCAAGTACTCCGTATTAGGCAACTAGGAAATCAAGGATGAATCAAAGTAGCGCGTAAAAGATGAGAGTGCCACAAAATCAAATTTAGTTCAGATTATGTTCATTTCTTAATAATTTGATCTTAGGAACCTTTTTTTTTTTTTTTTTGAAACATGGGAACCCGCAGCCGCTATCTTTGGTAACATTTGGGTAAACCCGCGGAGCATGCGCAATAGCCTGCAAACCACACACACCGGGTAAGCCGCATTGTTTCCATTGTGACATACTCTTACTCAAGTGGCATATGTCCCAAACAAATATTCCTCTCACATTTGCCATTGAGAGGGTTTGAACCTGAAAATAAGAGGAATCTCACCTCCCACCTTAACTAGTTGAGCCAACCCAATTGGGTGCTCTTAGGAACTTAATTAGCTTGAAATCTGAGCTGTTCTTTTCAAAAGTAACAGGAGTAGCTTTACCTAGTGCATAATTTTGCTGTTGATTCACGAGTTTGCTTCTTAATTTCCGGACTCGAAGTTCCATGTTTAATGAAGTACTTTAAAAAGTTTCAACTGGTAAAGCTCACAGAACAATGCATGGATGAAAAGAATGGTGAGTAACTAACTCGAAGACGGCAGCACAAAATCCTTTTGGCTGAAAAGGGCCACTTTGTTGATGAATTGAAGGTGCGAAGCCTAAAAGCTTAAGCTAGAACATTAAGCTTTCTCTTTGTCATCCAAAAATACTCTCCCAAAGTAAAGCACACCCTATTGCCAAAAGCCCAAAATCGAAAGGGAATATGAGATTAAAAAAAAAAAAAAAAAGGAGCATGAAATGATGATGAATTCCATCCAAAAGAGCAGCGCTCAATACTACATCGAGTTATCAACCTATCATGCATGATGCATGTCTAGCACTAACAGTTTATTTGTTTTTTTTTGGTACAAAATAGCTCTACAGTTCATGGGAGTGCGCGCTTAACATACTAGCATTTACATTAGTATGGACATCTTTTTTAGTTTTTACGAGTACATCGTTTTTTTTTTTTGTCTAAACCTTCTGGACTTTTAGAATTTTTCTAAATTTTATGAACTTCACTGAACTTTTCTAAATTTTTCTAAACTTTCTTAACTTTTCTAGAAATAAAATCGAAAACGTTGTAGAGAACATGCCATATGTGTTAGAATTTTTTACTAATTAAGGTCATGTTTTGTTCAACTAAATTTCGTTTAATTGAATTGTACTTAAAGGAAATTAGATTAGTTTATTGAAAAGGCATGAAGGGACATAAATGAGCCAAAAGACATTATAATGAACTAGAAATAAAGCAAAATTGAACTGAAATAAGGCAATAAACTACCAAAGGAATTGGATTTATGTGAGGAAAATAGGGCCTTAATTTATGGAAAAAAACAAAATTTCCACACAAACAAAAAAAAACCTAAAACTTTTTTGAAGTTTAATTTAAAATATTCTGTTTGTTTCAAAATTTGTTTCCCTCCTAATATTTTTAAAGGAGCTCTAAAAGTATTTCACCAAAGAAGAGTATGTGAATTGTCAATAAACGATGAAGATGTTTAGGGTTCACAATCTCATTCCGTCATTTTCCTCACAAACCTATAAATTTATAAAAAGAACAAGCATGTTGTTAATACAAGAGATTAGTGAACTTTTTACCACATATAGCAACAAAATGGTAAGATTCTAAATCGATTTATTTCATTTTTTTGTTAGCCTCAAAATCCTACATATATAGTACTTATACATAAAGTGGTCAATTACCAATTTATAACATAATTTTTATCAATCATTACTCAAAATGTCAAAACTACAACAATTATCTTGAACCACAAATTGAATTTCAATACATTAATATCGTCATAATCATTATAGTGAGAACAAATGAGCATAAGATGACAACGTAGTCTTTAACCATTATCGACTGAAAACTAAAAAAAAATTAGTATTAATTTTGTTAATTTTCATAACTCAAGGCTAATATGTATGACATTGTATCAACCTACGGAGTAACTAACAATACATTAACATGATTACGAAAAATAAATTACAATAAAGGATTTTGAATTTTGTAAGCAACTCTCGAACTAAATGATATTTTAATGTCAACAAAAATAATTGTTAACAATATAATGCCTCCGTTTTATAGGAGAATAAGAGTTTGTTTGAAATTTTTCCTTTATACAACGTACAAAGGTTAACATCCCACTGGAGTAAATAAAATAATAAACATGTAATTAAAATGGACCAAAAATAAGAAACACACATTTATATAACTAAAAAACTAATCATACAAAAACTCAGTAATTATATTATTGTTTCTCATGAACATAGAACTACATATGTGTGATATATATAGATATATAATAGACGGGTAGCTAACTAGCTATGTAATGTTTGAAAAATAAAATCATGCAATGTGCGTGAGATTTATGTAACAATAGTATGGAGAAATATGGAGTATAGACGATCGTGTTCATATGGATAAAGGACTCATTACATTCATATTTCACTTGGAAGGACATAACTTGGATCGATGTTCTCCAGCTCACTTGTAAGAACTAGCTGATGTAAGCGTCGATAAGCCCTTTTGAAAAGATAAAATGGCAAAGCAACGAACCAATAGATGAACAATTGTATGAGATTAATCAAAGCCATTTATTTATACGTAGAATAAAAATAGTTATGAAAGGAACCTACCTTTCTTAATTAAACCACGTACTGCTTTCGTACTTTGTAGCATAGAGTAATATAATTAGATGTTTCAAGACTCCATGCTTATCCCTGTAATAACTACTTTGAACAAAACAAGGGCTAAAAGTTTGCACCTTCATGCAAAATAGATGAACGCCTACCATACATGTTATAAGGCCTAAATAAACTCATGCAAGACAAATGATGCGTAATCTTTATGATATCAGTATGTCCTAGCTAAATAAATAAAAAACAAAAGTTTAGAGAATTCAACACCATGTTAGTGAGTTTTTTCATAATAAAATCATGTTAGTGTTAGTATGGGATGGTTGAGTATGTTTGTCAACTAAAACAAAATAAAAAAAAAATCAAAATTCTATCTAGTACTCTATGTGAGTTAACAAGTCTCTTGTTATATTGGTCAACAAAATATGCATACCATGAAATGATAATACTTGCTTTATATCCACAAATATACACACCAATGCATTGGTTGAATTCACGACTGAAGACCTTGAAAAATAAAGAGATGGATCATAATTAATCATAAATATTCAAATATATATTGTCTTCTAAATGAAATATTGACAACTCGATTCTTACTACTCGCTTTGAATCACTTATTTTCCCACATATGTTTTTTCACACTTATCGAGGTCATATTTTTTTTAGATGAAATGTGATAATTTATAAGTCAAATCCAAATAAGAGAGACAAAAAGCGTCCCAAACAAAATGCAAGTCAACGCATACTAAGAGTTGACTACTAATAACTCACAAAACAAAACTTACAAATTTACAAATCTATACTTGCTAATTAAATGCATATTCACAAATACTTTTATGTAACTATATTTTAATAATAATAAGTATAGATGTAAGCATTTTTTTTCCGATTATATATCTTGGTTATTTAATAATAAAGTATAGTTTCAAATAGTGTCAAAAAGTAGATGTGGAAAATTGAATGATTCAAAGACAGTATTGCTTCGTATGTTTTTCAATAAACTTTGATTGTATAGGTGTTTAAAACGGTCAGCTAGTTTTGGGAGAGACCGTCTACTTTTATTATAAAAGTTGACCAAATCATACTGACCCAATAAAGACATATAAATTTACAACTAATTTGGGTTTGTAGGGAGCTTAGGAAAATTTACCTAGTAAAGATGTGGTCTACTTTTAAAGGTAAACGGTCTTTTCTAATAATTTGTGTAAAATGGTAGCTTGTAAAGTTTTTTAAAGTAGTTGATAGCGTTTTAATTATATGGTATGTAGTTGTTGTTAGTGGGTACTTCAACGGTTAGTGGTTAGCTGTTTAAATAGCTTATGTTGACAAGTATGCTTGGCAAATCAGTTGTTTTAAATATAAAAGTATATGTAAATATATTTGTTTTATACACCTTGTTAAAGATTTTAAAGGCGAATTTGAAATGAAACAATCAAAAACATTTATAATTATGAAACGTTACATTAGTCTAGATTTTAAGAAAACAACTTAGATTTTACCATCAATGTCAAAAACTACTCCAACTCATATATATAATATAATACGTAAAGTAGCTTATTGACTCGATCGAATAAACTAAAAAAGCTATCTAAATTTTTTTGGTATAAAAGAAGGGCAAGCCGCAAGCCCCAAGAGAAAAAAGAAAGACTAAATAGGAACAGAACGTGGCCAGACCACACCAGATGTGTCCTCCTACATGATAGCTTGGAGTTCGTTTGGAATTTATTGGGCATAATCAGTGAAGAGATTGACGAACACCGTGATTAGCTAACCAATCCACAACTCTATTTTGACTCATGAAACTCGTGAATGAAAACCATTTTCCAAGATGCTTGTTAGCAAGAATATGACAATGTTGAAAGTGTTGCATATGAACACCCTTAGGGAAAAAAAAACTATCTAGTAAGTTGTTGAGTGAGTCCCAAATTTACGATCGTAATTGACAAAGATTATTGAAATCAAACTTCAGTAACTTGGTGTCCACATATTGGAATTATGAAATTGGGCCGTAGTTGGACTATAGATTGTTGGCAATCAATTGATATGACTCCCAAGTCTCAAGCATAGGCTCTATTAATTAGCTTTGTGACGTGGCCCGTTAAGTGGATTGCCATAACCAATTTTTATCCAACTTCTCGACTGGTCTTTATGACTATATATGCATGTGTGGATTGCTCAAAAATTGTAAAAATAAAATGTAAAAGAAAAATCTTTTGTTAAAACAATATTTTAATTTTTCCCGAAGGTCAATACATTATAATTGAAAACCAATAAATGAGCATACCCTTATGACACGGCCCGTAAATCGCAGCTGAATATGATCATGTAACGTTAAAACTTCACAAAGTCTTTACCAATCTTACACATCCGACACCAATATTTCAGATTCCAAATAAGTTTTTACGATTCAATATGGTGTAATCACATAAACGTCATGCTCTCGACGAAGCTCAACCGTCAATACCATGGTCCAACCATCTTCCGAGTGTCAGTCGTTTCTCTTTGTTGCCAATCATATGGCTCGCCCAAACGAAAACTTCACGATCCCAACCATCTCCAGAGTATCGATCGCCTCCCTCTATTACCAATCTCATGACTTAACACTCGGCCAATCGACAAGTTTCACAACGTCCTCAAATTAAATATCAATAGTCTCCATTGTTGTGATACTCACACCGCAACTCCCACGAACTATAGATTTGCTTCACCATCGCATGATGCTTTCCAAGGCTTACACTAACTAGCTTCACATTATACAATGTTCTACTTAAATCATCACCACAAGATCTCAATCACTATTTCGAGTTGCAATTTCACATACTACACTATGTAGTGCATCTCACTCGTATCCGAGAATCATGTTGTTCCATGAATTTAACCCTTGCCTTTCAATTAAAAACATATACTCGTAGAGCGTTGACGCGTACTACATGTTGTTAGATTTGATGTGGGAACGAAGAGCAAAATTAACCATATTTAAGTGTTCAACCTTCGGGAAATTGATTTGTCCATGTCCAAATCTTCACAAACTTCCCTAATAACAAAAATAAATAAGTTTTTGTGTAGGCGAGTGGTACAATTGATGAAGCGCAGTACTACGTACGCAGCAGCTAAAAACGTGTAGAGAGTAAACTAAAATGATGACTGGACCAACCCACCCACCAAATAATACTTTCCCTTTTTTTTTCTTTTCCTTTCCTTGACTCACACAATCTGAAATGCAAAGCGACGTCCCCTGGCGACATTTTCCTAGTCGCAATATTTGCCGCGACCACTTTAAACACAACAATTAAATCACACACTACCTGTAGTCTGTTGATCATATCACATCTAAGCTAGTAACAACTTATTACTAATCATACATACATACATACAATTATACATATAAGTCTGAAAAAAATAAAAGAGTTTGGTTATAGGAAAAATGTGGGTGTTTTATTTGATATCGTTACCGATGACGTTGGGGATGGTGATCATCACCCTGAAATACTTCGCTGGGCCCCACATCCCCCGCTACGTGTTGTTCACCGTCGGATACGCCTGGTTCTCTTCTCTCTCCATCATCATCCTCGTCCCCGCCGACATCTGGACGGTATTACCCTTCATCTTTTTTCATTTTAATTTTATCACTTGGTTGCCTAATCAGGGTTTTGGCGGATTTCTGGGATCTATGCTGTTACTCTTTTGTTATATGATACCAATTTTATGTATATGTGATGATGTCGGTGACTATAGTTAGTGGTCTACTGATTTGTTGATCTAATTTTTGTACTTCTTAGGGAAATGCCAACATGCAACATATAGGTTTGACACAAATTATTAGAAAAGACCGTTACTTTAACGATAATAAGTAGACCAGCTCCTGACAAGTTAAATCAATTAGAGCTTCCTACGCGCCCAAATCAAATCCAAGATAGATAATATATCCCTTTATTGGGCCACCATGAGGGTTTCTTCCCAAAGATAGATAATATATTCCTTTGTTGGGCCAGCATGGCTACTTTTTATGACGAAAAGACGGTCTCTTCAAAGACTTTTGGAATATTTGAAGAAATTAGGAATCTGTTAATATTAAATTTTGTAATGTGTGGCTTGAGCGAGAGGACCATTTGTTAGTTAATACTATGGTGATCGCGAGTCATTTGGAGTTGATCACTCGTTTTCGAGTGGTTTGCCGGCATTACTTTTTGAAAGCTCATTGCCTGAAGGCGTTAGGGCATGTTCTCTTCAACTTATTTTTAGAAATGTTTAGGAGAAATAGTAGAAGTCTAGAATGTTCACATATATAAGAAAAGTTTAGGAAATTGAGTTATTAATTAACATTAGGTTTAGGAAAGTTCAGAAAATTTTAAGATGAGTGAAATAAGGTGAGGAGAACAGATGCTTGGACTGCTAGTCAAGTCAATGTTTTTAAATTGACGGGATGTTTGTCACGGTGGAAGATTATAAAGGCCCATTCTTTTAGTTTTGTTAGGGTTTTGCATCGTGGTAGTTTGTATTTAAGCTAAGCAAGAAAATGGTGCTGGTAGTTCTATCCTTGGTTGAGTTAGCTCAAAAAAGACTCCCTTGGTTATAGTTGTTTACCTCATCTCCTTGAGCCAATTTAGATGTAGGGAGAAAGCTGAGGCCTCGAAGGAGATGGATCTGTTTTTGTTAGAGGATTTTTTGTTTTTGATTTTTTCTTCTCATTTTCGAAATGAGTTTGCTGCTCTAGTGTGCAGTGTCTACTAGAATCATCAATGAATATGGTTTCTATATCCTTTGTAAGAACTTTGCAGTTACATACGAATATTACTTCGTTCCAGTTGACCTGTATCTTACTTCTCCCGCTTCTCGTTCGTTTCCGCCTGCTGGTTTCAGTCTACATTCATCAAACACACAACCTCCCAATGAACTTTTAAAGCAACACTGAAACTCTTGCCCATACTAATGGGAGGCGCAATTGCAAAGTGTGTGCAGGCGCTACATTGTGCTCCCCATCTTCATTCTTTTTCTTTCTCTGTTGTATATGTCAGCTCTTCCTCTTCTCCATCATTTCTGTCTGCTGAATTCGTTCCACATTCGCCAAACACCCAAATGTGTCTGGGCAGTGGGGTGCTACATTGTGCTCCCCATTTTCATTCGTTTTCTCTTCTGTTGTATTCTTCAGTCGTTCACTCGTTCCACGTTGCTCTTAGCTGTTGCTCCTTAACAAAATACCCCTCCTCAAGTGACCAATGAGAGAGAGCACTTTTGCAAAAGAGACTGATGAAATTGGAGAAGTACTTTTTAAAGATAATGTCCTCAGTGCATGATGTGCATACCTTTGCTTGCTCTTGGCATCTAGGTTCAGGGACACCTTGATCTTTGTAAAACTTAGGCTATATTGAAATGAATAGTACCGAAGAGATGGCTAGTAAAATGTTCTAGTTTTGTTCTCGCTGACTAAGTCAAAATATCAACTTGTACTGCTATACTATTGATTCACGGATCATGCATTCTTAACTGGCCTGAGTTATTGCCTGACATAAAAGGCTGTATGTAACCTGTGTGGTGAAATACTATGTCGATAGGCCTGTGGAGTTATTTATTCACTTTGTCAACTGCCTAGGGATTGAAAACTTCGAAAATATAATTGACGATATGTTTTCTAAGTATTTGAAAATGAGAAACAACTCTGAATTTACACTGGTTTTCCTTCACATCTGTATCGGTTATGTGGATGACAGACCCGTGTGTGCTTACACTACTGGTCCTCCTGGATCTTAGCATGTGCAGTCCTTTTGTTTTCTTCTTCTCCCCTTCACTTTCTTTTCCTTTCCAAATTTTTTTATTGGGGGAGGGGGGAATGTTGGGGCGGTCAATGACTTTCGGTTCGGATGAACTGATGCATTTTTCTTGCTGATTTATCGGATTCTGCGAAATATGCTATAAATCTGATTCTTGTGGTCTGTCATGGACTCATGGACATATTTAAAGAGTTGGTTTGATATGGTCTCTTTACATGTGGGTTTAGGATTATACCTTCAGATTAGGACTAACGTAAAGTCGTTGATATTGGTGTTGCAGACAGTTGTTGGTCATTATAATCGCGTACTTTCTTTTTCTTGGAGCTTGTCGTACTGGAGCACTTTCTTATTAACTTGGTATGTCTTTCTGATTCTATACAGCATGTCTCTCGACATTTAGTATCTGCTATTGGCTGATGCTCAAATTGTAGCTGTTGATGTTTCTAAAACTTGAGTGCTCAGTGATGCAGATAGCCTTATGTATTTCGATTATGTGATTTTCTAAGCAGGGCTGTGGTCCCCCTTATTCAGGGTTATGAGGACGCAGGAGACTTCACTGTTACGGAGCGATTAAAAACTAGTGTACATGTCAACTTAGTGTTTTATCTAGTCGTTGGATCTATCGGTTTTTTTGGACTCATACTCCTTATCACTATGCGCAAGAACTGGTCAGTTGCAACCTTCCTATAATTGGCCTTTTGTCCTGTTAAAGGGATCATTCCATCTTATCTTGCCTGGATGTCATAACCCATCCCAAGTGTTTTTGGTTAAATCCAGGAGTGGTGGTGTCCTTGGTTTTGCCATGGCCTGCTCAAATACTTTTGGACTTGTGACGGGAGCTTTCTTACTTGGTTTTGGTTTAAGTGAAATCCCACGAAGCCTCTGGAAAAATGCAGATTGGACTTTTCAGCAAAAAGTATTGTCTCATAAGATCGCAAAAATGGCTGTGAAATTGGACGAAGCTCATCAGAACTTTTCAAATGCCATTGTGGTGAGTTCCTCGCCTCTTGCTAGCAAGTGTTATGATGTTGTAAAGTATCATGTGTACCTTTAAGCAAGCATGACTTCTTGATTATAACCTTTGACAACGATTTTCCTCATTTATGACACTTTGAGTGGAATGAAATTTACGGTTTAAGCCCATGGCAGCTTAGTTCAACATTTGCCAACTAAGAGACTGTCTCAAAGTTGGCTTTTTCTATATGGGTTCGGAGGTGGACTTTTTTAAAGTGGATTTGGATCGTTTTTTTAAATCTTATCGGATCAGATTCAGATGAAATTGCCATCCCTACTATTAATTTGGGGTTTGGTTTTTGACTCAACCAATAAGGCAATAACAATGGTAATATAGTGAATATTGTGTGACACATCACCAATTAGACACTAGATGTTATGCCCTAAGTAACCGTTCATGGTCTTCTTTTAGGCATAAGAGAGATCCTTTAATATATATTTGAAACAAATTTTCTAAGTTGACGAATGGTCGTTTTACCTAGTGACATTTGTGATCTGTATTAGCCGTTTGATATAATCCTCTGGCAGCTTCAATAGTTTCATTGGCTTGTGAGGGCCCTCTCTGTGTATGATTTACAATCCCCGCTCCATGTTTACGGTCGGTCTGTTTGCGTGCCCTATAGGCTTTGGCTATATGGCCGATCAGGCCAAGCTATTATGATTTTTGAGGCCCTTGGACGAAAAACATCTAAGGTGCTGGTTCAGTCCACGGGATTCCTTGTTGGCTCTAAGCTTATGCTTGAGCTCTTTTACACGGTTATAACCAGCAGAGCCTGCAGAATGTAGAAATTTTGAAGGCGTTACAAGTCTTTATCATCCTCTCCATTTCATTAAAAAATTTAAGTACTCTAACATCTACCAAATAAGGCATTGGAAGAAAACCCTTTGTAATTCTAGAAATGCAGATGATAAAGAATTGAGAAAATTTTGCTAGCTTGGGGAAAGCTTCTTCCGGTGAATAACGTCTTACCACTATATGATGAAGTAGTTAGAAAATTCAGGGACATCTATCTATTCAATTGGATCAGTATTATGAGGATCAGGTGGTTGTCTACAGATGAAGGCATAAAGTAATAAGTTATTTCACTGAAGATTCCTGCCTTTCTTTTTCTTTAGATTGTGCTTTTTTGTTTCACGATTGTCCTATTTGACATTCACAATTATTAACAAAAATTGAAAAGACTCAATGGTAACAGGTTTAGTGGATCAGTGGATGAAATGCACATAGAGCCACATATATCAAGGATAATGAAGTTGACCTAGTAAAAAAGGAATGTTGGACAACTCACTATGCAATGCAGAGTGTGTCAAATATTTCCCGCTATTTCACTCCATTGTGTTGTATAACCCTTTCCCTCACCCTTGCTTTATTCCTCCCTTTTGTTGTCCCATGCCTCTCTTTCCCCTGGTATCTCGGCCTTGGACATCCTCTCCACCCTATCCTTTCTCTTTAACACCTCAAATCATACCAAACTCTGAAGCTTCTTACCACCACGAGCCATAGTTGCCACTGTCTTGTTGTCGATGCCCACACTTGTGCTATTGGTTGAACTAGTAAAGGATGAAATTATATTTTTATTCACCACATTTGACCCAATACATTGGAATTGAAAGAATTTCCTCAGTAGGAGGGAAGTAGGTGGTATAATCTAAAGCTCAGGCTCGGACGCTCGGCAAGGATGTTGGGGATAATGGTGGTGCGAATTGGTGGTTTTGCTTTCCTGAATGACCTATGAATGAAGGAATGATGTGATAGAGACAAGAATTGAGCATTGGCGTGTGACATTAAGAGGACTTGTTGTGCATTGTACTTTTTGTCAAAGGTCATCAGAGGTCAGAGCTGTTTTATCTTTTCAGCCTTAGTTAAACGGACAATATGTTTTTGAACACGCACCCTACCCCTTTACCCCACCCTCCCCCATTCACCTTGCACTCTATATGTAAAAAATTCAGAAAAATTTAGAATGCACTCTGCTTCACTCTACAGTAGCAGTAAATCCAAATTTTGTCAGAATATACAATTTATTGCTACAACAGTGATCTTTTATGTATCTTGTTGTTGTTGGTGATGTGTGATATATGTAACTCTACTTCTTAGTTGTTTTGGGTGGTGGGAAGGGTCTAGTACAGTGGAAACACAACTTAAAACTAAAATTATTCTTACCTAAATTTTTTAAGAAGATATTAACTTTCCAGCCCAATTACTTCATAACTCATAACACAACCCAGTAAAGTGGGAAGTCCCCTAGTTGGTCTATGTAATCCTTACTAAAGTCCAAAATGGGAAGATATAAGCCATCACAATTTCCCGTGTGGCTCTCATATTAACTCTGGGGTGTCACAAAAATATGTGAGACATATTAGTAATTAACCCTTTAAGCGCTTCCACCTTGCAACCCGGCTCCTATAAGGCCATGGTCGGTTGCAAACCGGCAGTTGGTGAGTTGATATGTTGAAGAAGTAGTCATAAACTCATAATTATAGGCCAACTTACCAAAAAGTCTCCTTGTTTTCTTGTGGTCTTGGACCTGCCCATCACCAAGTACATGGTGCTTGTTTTCATGTGGTATTAGGGTGTACACAATTTTGGTGGATTTCATGAAGCACGTACTCGTGAAACTTATACTTCTCCTTAAGCGAAAGGTAATAGGTCCATATTAGCAGTCCTTTCTCACTAGGTACATGTCCTAGCCTCCTAGGTGTGTTTGGTTTCACATGAGGATTAGAGTTACAATGAGAACTTGAGAAGTGAGAAAAGTCCTGTTTTCCTCTTATAAAGGGCATTAATTATTATTCTATACTTTAAGAAGTGCTACCGTGGTTTTAGAGAGAAAGAAAAGGTACCTACCCTGAAAATATCAAACTCTCCCTGTTCCCCCCTCCTGACCACTCCTCTGCTAGAAGTTCCTTTTTAGCAATGAATTCTGTCCATGACCCATTTCTGTTAGCGGTTCTGCCCAAGTTCCATATTTTATGGTTTGTGTAGTCTTGCTTTAGGGGAATCTTACTGATTCATCGGCTTATTGACATTAAGTTGATTGTAAACTTAACCAGTGTTTAGGGCTGTTGTCACCTTAAATCAATAAGCATAATTTACCTCTGGAGAGAGTAGCAAGTTAAGATTTGGTCTCGGGAGGGGGGTACCTTGGGTAGGAGGTGAGTAGGGGGCTTTTTTTTTGTGGTGACTTGGGCACTCTGCTTGGACGTGAGTGGGATCTCGGTATTTGCAATGAACTAGGGAGGGTTTGGGTGGTGGCAAAACGTTCATGGGTGGGTGCAATGTTTCGCATATTTCTGGTACTATATATATGTATATTTATTTATTTCTGGAGGGGAGGGTGCTTGATTATATAATGAGGAAAAGTGCCTTTGTCCTTATCTTAACTGGGTCTAAATCTCACCATTGTTTTTCAAAATGTATTGTAGAAATTACTTTTTATTCTAGCAGACCCCTATATATGCATATATCCTTTGCTTTCCTTGATTTCTTTCCCAGGCTCTGACTGAAGGATAATTGTGAAGTGAGAGTTATTTTAGAGTACGGTTGTTTTTTAAACTGCTTGTCTGTTTAAGTGTTTTTTGTATACTAAGTAGGAAAAAGTGGCACGGTTGGAATTCTTCCTTTATTTTATTTTTTTAATTTTCCACTATATGTACATATCTCCACTATTCTGACGCTGTCATTTGGTTGTTCTTCACAAAATTGTGTTTTCATTGTTTAAATGTTTATAACACCTTACCTTACTTGTATATGTGATTCTCACTGTCTGTACATATCTTTAATATTCTGGCATTGTCATCTCAGTTACCTTTCACAAATCTGTTTTGTAATTGTCTAAATTTTTCATAATAAGATACCTTACTTTGCAACTCAGGGTCATCGTTTAATTTTCAAATTTCTGTTAAACTGTTCTCTTTTGCTATTCTCTATTAGGTTGCTCAAGCAACATCTAATCAAATGTCGAAGCGTGATCCTTTAAGGCCTTACATGGATGTCATTGATAAGATGTTGGCTCAAATGGTACATCAACCTTCTCTCTCCATTTTTGTAACTGAAATTTTTATAAAGCCCTTTTTTGTAGTTATTGATTTTCCCTTCCATTTATGTTTTAGTTCAAAGAAGATCCATCCTTCAAACCACAAGGAGGTAGATTGGGTGAAAACGATATGGACTATGATGCTGATGATAAATCAATGGCTGCCCTTAGGCGTCAACTTAGAGTAGCACAAGAAGAGTATTATCGGTTCAAGAGGTATATTATTAAGGAAAGAGAAAACATGTACCAATGTGTCAATTTTTGTCAATCTCTCCCCCTCTCTCCCTCTCCACATATATTATGACTTTGAGATTGTACTATTTACGTTTTGATAAAGATCTACCGTTTGTCTGTAGTTATGGTTTTTACTGGTAACATGTGAAGTCTTAAGACTTTCATATCCCTATGGTTGCTGTAGTGCTGCTTATTCAGCCAATTAGATTTGCTGTATTGTATATAACTATCTTTAATTGACTCATGAACTTATTATGACATTGCAGTTGGTTTCATTTCCTATTCCTGTATTATCCACTGGCTGTTAAGCTAGATCAAGAATGATAGAGCATTGATGTTAGATTAGTGAGCAGTTGCTTTCTATTGATCTGTGATTTAATATGATTGCCTATATAAATCTAGCGTCTTGTGTAATGCTTTGTTCAAAATGGCAGTCTCATTTGATTTTCGCTAACTCTGACCTTTGAATATTTGAATATCTTCTCTTCTGTCCTTGGTTTGCTTTATAGAAGCGAGTTCTATCCCAGAAGCTGGTAATACAGAAACTGCCGGTCAATTTTCATTGGAATGAGACCCTAAACATTCTTGTATAAACTTTATTAGCCTCAAACCATCTTTATTCTTTACATTCATGTCATGATTAACACCCTTAAATAAGATCTAATACTGTTGATGGTTGTAGCTATAGTTGTTGGGACCTACCTTACTGCCTGTTCTGACCTGAAAAGTCGCTACTGTTTGTTTATGCTTATACTACCAATATTGGTACTTTGTGCCGCTGTGTTATGCTTGTAATTTCATGGTGTAACTTGTTCTTCCAGGATTGATTTTTTTTATTTTTGTGTTTTTCTGTTTGCCGCAGTGAATATATGACATATGTCTTGGAGGCACTTGAACTGGAAGACACCATGAAAAATTTTGATCGACGTGATGCTACTGGATGGTTTGTACCCTATTTGGCTTCTCATTTTATTAGGTTTGGTTGTGAAAGTGTTGATTATTTGATTTGCATCTTGTTCTTGAGAGCATAGTCATCTTTATGTTTCTCATGTATCAATTTTCACCAATATTAATGGTCTCCATTATGCATTTAAGACATGCTTGGGTTCGGACGTGCAGTTATCCATTTGCTCATTGCTGGGGCTTGGAAATATTGTTAAAATTTGTGCTGTAATTTGGTTTGGTTTTAAGTCAAATTTGCTCCGAACTGGATCTTGAGCTCCCGACTCAGATCCTGACGATTATTTGATTTGTATAGGATTTAGTGGGTTTTAATACAGTAGCACTATGGCCCTTTATAGAATCAGTCTAATGTAAATAACTTTGCCAATTACAAGGGTGAATGTGTCTGATTTTTTGTTCCAGTGTGCGCCAACTAGTGTTTGTCAATGTCCACCAGCAAATAAATAAGTAATTGCTGAAACTGATGCTCCCGAAAAGATCAGGTTTTTTGTTTTTCTTAGACTGATTGTGAGTTGGAAATATCAAAATTGCTGAAACTGATTATGTTTTTGTTGAAATGTTTTGCTTCTAGTCAGTTGCGTATGTAGCATGATCACTCTTATGAAGTTTTTTGTTTTGTTTCCTTCACTCATACAGTCACCCTAGCATATGACGATTATGTCTAAATATTTTGGGTCTGCTCTTGGATCTTATATCATGCTTGTAAGCTTGAAATTGCATTTTTTTTATTTTTTTTTATAGAGGTTGTAACTTTGTTGTGGGTCTTGAACTATGCCTACAGGAAGTATGTTTCAAGCCTGAGAGGCAGTCGTCCTGGCACAATTGGCTCCATCATAGATACTATTGGTAATATTTAACTTCCGAAATCACTTATACTATACTAACAGTAGTATCGCCAGGACGCACTGAAATAAATTTGAGGCGCTTTTTTTTATGATTGGAAACATGATTATATTTTACTGATGTGCTGCTGCGTCAGATGCAAAGCAGTGTCCCATGTTTCTTTTCTAAGATCTCTTTCTGATGCTTGTATGTAGTGGATTGATGGAAAATCTCATGTATCAATTGTATTGATGTGTTACTGAAATTCTTAATGTCAAGCTAAAAGCGATATATGGTTCTTCTCCAGAGCTACTATGGCGCTGCATCTTGATGAAGCAACTTCAGAGAGCTTTGGCAGTCATTCTTGGTTGCATGTCTGTTGCTATTCTTCTAGCTGAAGCGACACTGCTACCTAGTGGAGTAGATCTGTCTCTTTTTTCAATTCTCATCAAGTCTGTTGGAAAGCAGGAGTTGTTTGTCCAGGTATCTTCAGGAAAAACGTATTGCCAAATTGGTGGCTAGATTTATAGTTCTGGAGGGAGGAATATTGTTGGGCAATCACCGAGAAAGATTTTCATATTGTTCCTCTAAATGATTTTGCTTTAATTACTTCACTTACCACCTCCCTCAATAGTGATTGCTGTTTCAGAAAGGGGCTGAAATATAAAACAATTTTTTTACTAGTTTGTAGGGCTATTTTCCCGGAAACGGATCATGATTCTTTCTGTTAATACTTAATACTTGAGGTCATTTTGTCGTAGTTGACGAAAGGTTTGTTGGGGAGTTGTAATACTTGTGATCTCAAGGGGTTTTCAGCTTTGTATTGTGTGTTATCTGTATATATGAGTAAACTATCGGAAAGTCTTGTATGAGACCGTCTTTTCTTAAGTTAAATTAGATGAACCTCACTTTTCGAGCTTAAACGGTCACTCATGGTCTTAAAATTTTTACTCACGGTCTTAAAATGTTCACGTGTGAAGCACTTTTGCAATTATGATAACAAGTGATCACTTTAACACTTTTTGTAACTGTCTTTTTCTATATTAGAACTAGACCATTAGATACTTTGTATATGAGCATACTTGCTTTGTGTTGTCAACAGGTTTTGGCATTTATTCCTCTGATGTATATGTGCATATGTACATACTATTCCTTGTTCAAAATTGGGATGCTAATGTTCTATTCACTCACACCAAGACAAACAAGCTCCGTTAACCTCCTTATGATTTGCTCGTAAGTTTTTCGCCATTCCTCTGTCATGGAAAATGCGCATTGGGGTTGTAGCTGTGACAGTTGTAATCATCTACATATAGTGCGTCTTTTGAATTGTCAGCCAGTAATGTTTAATTTATTTTTGGCAGGATGGTGGCTCGTTATGCCCCACCAATTTCTTACAACTTTCTAAACCTTATTCGCCTTGATGGGAACGCTAAAACTATCTTTGAGCAGGTAAACCTCAACCAACTGCCCTCTGGTTCTTATCATGTTTTGTGCTCCTCTGTTCCACACTGTACTAGCTAAACTAATGTGATGAGCTGCCCTTAAATAGATTGTTGCATTAGCTTTGGGAAGGAGCAGATGAACTTTTTTTTATATATAGTTAATCTCTGAATACTAGGACATGATAACCATAGTGTTGAATGGTTTGGCATTAATGCTGTATGTTGATTGTTGAGTAAGTAAAGTTTAACGTTTGGCAGTCAGAACAAAGTTTCTGCATGGAACAAAGTTTGCCTATTCTTCCAGATCATTCTTTGCACTTGTGTTTTCTGCGTTTAGGCTCTGCAGCCTAGAAAGTACCATTATAGCCACCAACTGACCGACCTTGTGGTTTGAAGGGAAACTGATTTTTACACTCCCCATTTTTATTTTTACACTCCCACTCACCCCTTTTATGTGAGAGCACAGATTCCTGTACAGGAATCTACTCCTCTCACATGAGGAGTGTAAAAATCAAATGGGGGAGTGTAAAAATCATTGCCGGTTTGAAGGTGGGAACTCTTACCAGTGAGCTCCCATTGAGTTTCCTCATATTAATGTTTATAAGTTATCATAATTTTATTCTAGATAGAAGTACATGATTTCACACAGTTACATGTTTACACTATTGGGCCAGTGCTTGTTTATAATGTCATATCGTTGTTGGAGATGCTAAAAGGTTTTAGACTTTTTTTTAGTAAGAAAAGTAACGATTTAAAACATGAAGTGCTTTTTTCAGCTTGTAATTTTTATCGACTGCATCCAACTAGCTGACCGTTCTTCTGTTTCGTATTTTTGTTTCAGAAAATGGGCAATATAGATGATGCAGTTCCCTTTTTTGGGCTAGGATTCAACAAAATTTACCCCCTCATTATGGTTATTTATACAATCTTGGTTGCTAGTAACTTCTTTGATCGAGTCATTGATTTCTTTGGAAGATGGAAGAGATTTAAGGTTCAGAGCGAAGCTGATGATATGGATGGCTTTGATTCATCAGGAATGATTATTCTACAGAAAGGTATACTAAGATACCCATGTCTTGAGCTTTTTGCATGACGACCAGTACTATTTGTTGAGCAATCGATAGTATTGCCACATCAATTGCCTTCATAGTACACAATGTTGCAATGGCTAATATGTTCTGGCTTATGTGCAGAACGTTCTTGGCTTGAACAAGGGCACAAAATTGGTGAGCAAGTTATACCATTGGCCAGGTTTAACAATGTAAGCGTTGATGTAGAGTCTGGAATCAATAAGAAGGTACATATATAATCATCATGATTCTTTTGTTACCATACAGCAAAATGCTTTTGACTTGTTGTTGAGCGGATTATGGTTTTGGTGTGCATCTGAACTTACTGGAATCTATTCAGGATGACATTGCTGGTGTAATGAAAGGGTCTTCATCCACGGATGCTATTAAAGGAAATTTCTCGAAGAAAGCGAAACCTGAGGCTCGTCAATATACTGGGAATAGGGAGCAGATTAGCAATAAGTATGCTGCCATTAGAGAACAGGCCAGACAAACGTCCAGCTCAAAGCCTCCAGAGAGCACTATAGCTTCCACTAAGGTTTCATTATTGAATACTGGAAGCTCTGACTCTGCAAGTGACCCGGCCGGCCCATCCTCTGGATTGTCAACATGGCAAACAATGAAGATGGGTTTGCAGAATTTTAAAAGTAACTTTGGGTCAAAGAAATTTATTCCTTTAGGACAATCTCAAGAAACAAAATTTCTCTCCCCTGCTTCCTCATCTGAGTCTCTGGATGAAATATTCCAGAGACTGAAACGCCCTACTGTACAGAATGTTACCTATAGTGATGATGATGATGATATGGAAATCAGGAACTTGGGCTCATCCAGATGACATTTGTGGCTGGTGGAGGGAAATTTATTGGAAGAACCATATACGCAGGTGCAAGTGCTTGAGATGATTGTATAGGTCTAGAGGAAGGGTCAACTGCCCATTGCTGAGCGAATTTTTCTGTACATTCTGACAACAGCCTGTATAAGGGTCGTCTGCTGTGATACTGCAGCCAGTCAGCAAGAATTGACTCGTAGGAAAACAATGGAACACTATACACAAATTGAAAAGATGATTCATACCGTGAAGAAACTAAACACGCTAGGAAATTCTTTTTGTAGTCATTGTAAAATTAAGGTAGCAAGTTGGTCCAGTCAGTTTTGATGTATACTACAATTTCACTTATGTAGTTATGTCTGCTCTCGTGTATTATGAGCTTGTGTTAGCAAATATTCCACGCACCTGTGCGTTTTTGATTACTCTCCTTATCTGTCCCTTGACTCTCATTTGAAGAGCAAGACTAAGATAGGAGTCCTACAAATACTTTAAGGATAGGCAGTGTATCCACACACTCGCCTTCTCTGAAACCGTTGTGCAAAAAATTTTGTAGGATGTGCATTGTATGCACCACACGGGCGACTCGTGCAGGTTGCAGGCCGCACACTGCTGTCTGTCCTGCCTGGTCAGGCTTTTGCGTTATCAGCAACTGGCTTCTGTATCTCTGAAATGATTAAAGGTAATAGAGGGTTCTGATAACGGCCAAAATTGAACACCTTTTCCCCAAAGTTTGTCCCAAAATGATGTCACAGATACTGATATAGGATAGAATCATGTCCAATGGTCTATGATTATGTAAGATTATGATATGGTAGAATAGAAAGTGGACAATATAATTTCCCCTAAGGTGATCTATGTTAATTCTAAACGACAAATTATTAGGTACATAAAAAAATTAATTGCTTTATTAGATACTATGGAGGAATTTACTTTCCCCTTGTATTAAGAGTCAAGACTAATCCTATGAATGGTGATCAATGAATGACCTTTGTGTGGAACATGAAGTCTAGTAGTATATCACTCATGCAGTAGCGGATCCAGAAAATAATTTAACCGGGGTCATTTTCTTAAGTGGGATCACTAATAATACAAATAAATAATTTTATCAGATAAACTCTCTTTATTTATATAAAAAAATTTCCCAAGTGGGGTCCCTGGACCCCCCTTAATATAAGGTGGATCCGCCACTGCACTCATGTCATAATGAGGGTCTTCTTATAAATTTATCCTCACACGTCGAAAACCAGTGATGGAAAGCAATAAAAAGTAAAGACCAAAGTTTGTGGATAAGTACATACTATTTTTTCAAGAATGGGAATGGCTTCTTCCCTTAATTAGTTTATAGCCATACAACATCTATAATTGAAATCAATATATGACGAAAATAAATTAACAAGAATCATACAAAAATCTTCTCCAATTGACTGAGGATATTTTGCTTAAAATGTAACAATTATGCATCCCTTTTATCCAATTGTTATGTCAATATATAACCTTTTATGAGGGGACTTTTTTATCCAACGCAATACTCCTATTTAATAGGAAAATATTGAATGACTCAAGCAAACTGTTGGACAAACCGTCATAGAACTCTATTGAACAAAAACTTCATAAACCAACTTCAAAGTGTGAATTCGGAACACCTATCAACAATGACATTGAAAACGGGATAGAATAACGTTATTGATTAAACTTATACCAAAAATCATAATTGAAAATAGAATAGATATTAGGGCTTACCATCAACAAATTTGTTAATGACAACACTAAATTTGATAATAAAGCAAGACTTAAGCTATGAAAGAGAAGAGAGGAAAATGTGAGCGGGCCGTATCATGATATAACATGCTTCATACAGCAAATCCTTTTATAGAACCATCCAAATGCATGCAATGTAGGGAAGTGTTCGTATTTGAGCAAGAAGTAAAATATTAGAAACCGACCCATACTCAACTGCTAAATAGATGAGCCAGGATCTTGGGAGTCGTCGATCGTATCCGCAAAAGTGAGTATTGATTTAACAGTCTGCATGACATCTCGATCACAAATAATATTCTTCAAGGTCAATAATCGACCTTTTAGATTTCGTAATCTTTGAATGACTAGGCGTTTTCTAATTGATTTGGAGCACTCGTGTGGGAGTTTTTCCCTTTCACTTTCAGATGATGTAAATAGTTACGTTTCAAGTTGGTAAGCTCCTTTGAAGACTTTAGCTATCAAATGAAATATTCACTACGAAAGCTTACTATTGTTGGACGACGACGAGGAGAGTGGCGTGACTAGGATGATAACTAGAGTGGAAGACTAAATTTTTTTGGTTTTTATCCGATTAATCGGATTCGAGCCGAGTAGGACCACTAAGATGACAAAACTCTCTTTCTGAGCTTTTACACTGCTGCATTTCCAAAGTCTCAAACTTAAAACCTCTGGTTAAACTAAAATAATCCCTTACGAGTTGATCCAATTGCTCAGTATTAGACTATGATTTAAGCTTTAAATCGGCCAAGAAATCCATTTCCTTACCAAATTGTCCGGGTCAAATATGTAGGCCCGGGAGGAAGATATATAGGTAATGTTTTGCAGTAGATTCTTCTCATGCATGCGACCATGCTTGCATAGTTGCATCCATAAGTTGTGCTAGATAATATCGAGTCGGCGGGTGGTATTCAATCTTGCACCATTCTTTTACATAGATATTTAAATTCCCTTATTTCCATCGAACAGGGTGAAGGGAGCTACTGGTTGGATAGCCAAAGGAAGAAATGGAAGAACAATGGGTGAAGGGGGAGCTAAAATCTTGACGGAATCACCTCTTCATGCTGAATGTCTTGCGTTAAGAGAGGCAATGAATTGGGCGGTTTCTAATAAGATTTATCATGCGCATTTTCACTCAGATTGCCAGGTCCTAGTACAAATTCTAAAGAATGAGGAAGAAAGACTTGACTCGTTGGGAATTTTAGTTGAAGGTGTTAGAAATCTATTTTGTTATTTTCATTGTTTGAAACTTTCTTATATTCCTAGGTCTCTTAATAGCCTGGCGCACAGTGTGGCTACTAAGGCAAAATTGTTGTAATATTCTCCTTTACCTTTACCAAAAAAAAAAAAAAAAATTAGTGACACCCTATCGTTATTGGTAGTAATATTATCGGCTTTCACCCTACTGTTTCTTTTTTAAACTCACTTCGATTCTCTCTAATTTTTACTTCAAACTACCATGTAAGCAATGATTACGGGTCGAAAATGTCTAGAAAAAAATTGTGTATAACTTTTTGACAACATACTATAAGTGACTTCTAAATGCCTTGCGAGGTACTACTATAGGATTGGCATATAACTCTGATTTGGTGCAATTTGTGTGAGATTACAAAAAATGATGAACACCGTTCCAGAGAAGGTAGCTACTACCTAGGCTTATATCGTTGCTACCCCATAAACAATAAACGTGGCCAGATCATACTTAGAAACACCAAAACAGGTGGACCGACTCCTCTACCTGCAAGACTTTCATATTTAGGCAACCGACAACTAGGAGAGAAGAAATGAAATCAATTGAAGAAATTCGACAGCCGTTGGGATCCCAAAATCCAAATACATTTTCTCATAATCTACCTGGCTTATATAGATTATAGATTAATCTAAGAAATCCAATAGCCCTGGGGATCCTGAAATCCAAATGCATGCAGTTTTCATAATCTATTTGTCTTAAATAGATTATAGAATAATATAAGTATAATAATGAAAGTTCCATCCTCATTAATCAGAAGCGTCAAATTCGTCGGATGAGACGAGTTCTAGTTTAAATGTTACCTCAGGTTTGGTACAGATCGGATTCAATTTTTATTTACTAGGTCGAATCCTAAAATTTAGTTTCTCCGTATGTAGATTACTCGGGACTTTAAATAAAAAAACTCATATTTATAACCCATACTTCTGGATCGAACTGAAATGAGTTTTTGGATCGTGTGTGTCTATTTTTAACATGTCTAGATACAAAAGATATATTGCGCAATTATAATGTACCGAGTACAATAACTTACAAAGCACTCGACTAGCTCTTGCCCTCTCCTGCCTCGGCTCAAGCCAGTAACATCCCTCTCCGATCCTCCCATTTTCTATCACTGTGTTTCTTCTCATTAATTTCTAAGCTAATAAGTCAAAGAGAAGTAAGATGCAATATAGGAAGGAAAAAATGAAGTAAAAGACTACAAATATAGGAAAAAAGTTCCAAATTCTTTGTCTTAATTGATACATGAACAAAAATCTATATACAACTTCAAGGATACCATGCATGCATACTTGCAGAGTATTCTAAACACTCCCCCCTCCAGCCGCTTAAAGGGAAAAAAGTACTAAACAATAGAGAAAGAAAAGGCTAAACCACAAAATTATTAGAACCTTAATATAATTTGGATGTATATGATGGTGATCAAAATTACCAAAAGCATGCAAAAGGAAAAAGAACTAAATTTTTTGCGAACTCTTATTAGAAGTTGCTAAAGAAGAAGTATGAGACCTTTCTTTCATGGTCTTGGAGTGCATCAAAACCTTTGTCCTCTTACTGGTGGAATGAATCAGTTTCTTTAAGAAGCCACCACCTTTCTTCTTCATATTATCACCATCTTCCATCTCTTTAGTATTAACACAACTCTTAAACTTCTCATTAAGAATTTCATTAGCTCCAACAAGTTTAGTTCTTGAAAGAGGAGCACAACTCACGGACCTGCTCTTTTTCAACCCGTTATTCAACACCATCCCTACGGACACGTACGCTTCGGACCCGTTTCTCCGGTGGCGGCTTCCGGGGGATTTACGGGTTCCTGTAGTGGTTGCGGTTGTGGAGGAGGAGGTGGAAGAGTAAGGAGGAGTAGAGGATAAAGAAGAAGAATTAGAGAGTACTATGTTAGGTTTCTTCCGGCTGTTGAATGAGGGAGACATGTTGAGCCTTGATAGCCTCTCCCTTAGGCAAGATGAACAAATTCCAGGGAGTTGCTTCTGGTTTGGGTGCCTTCTACACTTTGATGAATCTGTTTCTGAGAAACCCATTTCTCATGAGCTTCACTTGATCACCTTCTATATGATGAACTTCTATGTTGCAATCTTGTTTTTCTCAATTAGTTGTGAAGATTGCGCAAGTATGTATGTTTGAATGTATCAAAGAATAGAATACTTGTTGGCGTGCGTTTATATATAGGAGGGGCACACCACAAACTTGTTTCCACGAAGGTTCTTTGAATGGTCATTAGTTGCGTACCCCCACAAAGAAAATATAAAGACAACGAAAAGAGAAAGAAAGAAAAAGAAAATAGGCTTTGAGCAAATTAAAATGGCTTGACGTCTTGACACAATCGACACCTCAATCTAATGTAACTATGGGGTTGTGAGTGACTCAACAGTCTACAAAATTACCAAGAACAATTAGCACTTAACAAAATCAGAAAAGAGTAGCAAGCCTTTTAATCCTTTCTTTTTTTCGTACAAATAGTTCATGATGGCAGACTTTCAGGAGGTGATACATGCACTTCTACTCCCGAGTGTACAATGTACTCTGTATCTAATAATTGTTTGTTTCTTATGAGGTTATCTAATTTTATGTTGAAATTAGACGGGCTTAAAGTAATCTACATATGACATAAAATGGTTACTTAATCATTGATCTGTGGCATAAAATGGTTACTTAATCATTGATCTGTTAACGATAAGTAACTCCTATAAGTCCAATAATGACTTAGTTAAGCTCAATAATAGCCACTTCTAATATTAATTTAAAATTAAACTGTCTCTTTAGATAATTTATGTTATAAGTCATCTTATATTTTAAATTAAGTAGATGTTCATGAGTAACTTTAATTTCAAGGCCTAGCTATATAATTATATTTTATCTCTCATTTCTAAGTTCGATTTTTGTATGTATCATGCAACAAGTTCCCTACGAACATAAAGTTATGGAGGAAGGAGCTCGCATACTATCAAAATTATTGAGAAATTTCTTGTCTTAGTTTAAAAGTCTTTAAAAAGATAATGGTTTCGCTTAGGACGTCTTTCAGTCTCTGTCGCAGAATGTCATAAATATGGGACAAAGTACTCGTAGGCGCCGTGTTCTATTAAACATTGTTGTAGTATGGAAGTTGTTGGGCTTTTTGGTAAGGTAGAAGTGTGAAGCTGACATCAACTATTTAAAAACTTGTTTATATCTTCTTTTTAAGATTTTTAGGAAAATGATATGCTCAGAGTTATCATGTATGAATGATATTCAAATTGTTTGATATGCTCTCACATATCAGTAGGTATACGTGAGTACGGAGTCTCACTCAATTGCACATTTACTCTGGATTCTAAATTTATCTAAAAAGTGTTGTGGTGGTTGTTTGGTTCATGTAGGAATTCAATTCCTGTAGCTATTTTCACTTCCCATTAATTTAATTTCTTTATTAATTTCATGGGATTTGCATTAACATGTTTGGTTGAGATGTAGGAATTTGCAATTCATGGGAATTGTGAATGACCAAGGGGGGAGTGGGTAAGCAAATTCCTACATTTTGTGGGAATTTCCAATTTCCATGAATTTGTAATTCCTCCATTTCACTAAAATTTGGTCAACCAAACAACTTGTCATTTTTTCAATTTATGGGAATTCTCAATTCCTACATGAATTGATGTCAACCAAACAACTACTTAGAATCACAATGGAAACTTGGGATTCTACACAATTAAAAGATACCGTACTTTTAAAAAATACAGCAAAATAATACTCAAATTAGATACTCTAATGCAGTAAGTCTTCTCAATGTCATTTTTTTTCTTTTCTTCTCATTGTCCTTTATGATATATCAACTTTTAAATTAGATATGATTTCAATTTACTATATTAGGACTTGATTTAGCAAATTTATAGGTAATGGAACAGTGAATGAAACATAAATTACGATGAAGGATCAATCTTTACACGAAGAGTCCAACGTATTGGACGGTAATGTTTTACATGGATGTGGGTCCTGCTCTGATGTTGATGTCCACGTGTAAACTTAATTGGACAGGTCCTGCGCTGTTGCACGTGTGCAGGATTTCTTGATAAAGATGGTGAAGATGGGCGCACATAAACCAACAGAGGGCTCCTAAAAGTCCGAAAAAACGCCTTGTTGATGGGCGTGTTGCAAATACAATGGGTTTGACGTTTATAGGGAGGTGCAACTTCCTTGCGTTTCGGCCCACCGTCGTGGCCTCCCACACGTGCAAATGTTTGCCCAACTAACGACCGTAAGTTCTTGGTAATCTTCAAATTTGTGGTGTAGCTGTATAAATGTATAAGGATCAAGGTTAGCAAAGGTGTACCCTTTGGTACCCTGAGAAGACCCATAGGTGTTACTTCTAATGTGTGATCAGCCGTCAGCCTATCAAATAAGAGTACTTAGCAGAGGATCTCTAGAACATCAGAACTCTTGTGAGTTTGCACTAGCTTGTGCAGCGCGGTTTGTGCTCACTTGGAAGTATAAAAGAGAGAAGAATATAGTAATCCTTCACAAACTATTGTCTGTTAATTTTTTAAAGAGCAAGATATCAAGTACGGAGTACTTGCAAGAAAGTTTTAGCGTAATGTATACAAACAATACTCCTGAGCTATTCTATTTACATCGGGGCCAAAAGGTTAGTGTAAATCTTCTAGTGCAATTAACTAATTTGGGAGGAACTCCACTAGACTTTCAAATGTAGAATATAGAATGAGATTAACCAAAAGTATATAGGGTATTAATCAAGGGATGTGAGCTAACACTCATGCATCAATGATCAAGGACCTCACCCATCAAGGGGCCCTCGGAGGTATGACCCTGGTTCGGCACCATCTGATCCATAAGATGGTTAAAATCAGCTCCAAAACCATCGCACAAACACCAAGAGGGCCTAACTTTGGAAATGAAATACTAGAAAATAAAATGGCTGGTTCTAACTCTGCTTCTTGAAGTTGATTTTCTTCAACGAGACGGGCTGTGAAAATATTGTACATTTTCAGTGGATGTTGTGGAATCAGAAATATCTATAATTGCAAATTTGTAATCCAGCATTCTCATGCATTTGACAAGCCTAACTCCATATATACATATCACTATCACATTTGCGAAATGTATAAAATTCATGTACGTATTGACAAATAAATTCTTGTTTGAAAACGTATCTCTTGTATTAACCATCATTTAAGGATTGAACAAAAGCAAGTGACAGAGTAAAACTAATGAAGAAGTAACGCACATCTTTCCTCCTGCTCTACGTTGAAATCCGACTTTAAAACTATAAAGGCATGGGAAGGATGCATGGAGATTGTTCTCTTTTAAATGCTTCATTTAGCTAGAGCATATCCTATTGAGGATGAATAATGATGGATTAATGACAGTCCTAGTACCTGAGAATATTTATCAATACCTTCAATTGGATAAACTAATGATATAATATCGTGTTTGACCTTAATAAAACTGAAGAGAGACACGAAAACGGATGACTGCGGACATTTCCTGTTTACTTTTTATCCCAACTAGAACATATTGTATAAATTGCGGAACAATTGAAGACTAGTTTATAACTTGTAACATTAGCTTGACATGCTTAGCACTTCTGGTTTCAAGTAATGATAAGTCAAACAGCATAGAAACAGATGTATGATCTTGACTAATACAGTTGTAGATATTGGTAAACCATTTTTTAGAGCCATGATTAAGGGCGTTATGAAGACAATGACGAACTATTCCCTAGAATATGCAAGAATTGACATTACTGCGTTTAAATTATTTCTAAATCAAGATTACTAGATCAGATACACAATTTAAAAATACATTTGATTCTTTACCATCTATTGACTACGGATTTTATTCTTCTCATCTAGTCAAATGCCAGGAAATCTATTGAATAACTATCTTAGAAAAGAAAAATAAATAGAAAGACTCCAAACTAGAAAACGACATCATTATTTCTCTACATCTGCAGAGCTGGCGGCCTAGCGGCAGCTATGATTCTCTAGTTTACTCCCATATGAATGAAAATTATAGAAAGCTCCATAAAATCACGTCTAAAATAAATTAAAATTGATTTGTGGCTTTATAATTTGAATTTCCACATCGATTCAGCAATTCATACATCAAGGCTTGACCCAAAGACAAAACCTTGCATTTCTTCCTGTAATTAAGTTGACTAAATCTTCTACAATTCTCATACCTTCCAGTATAGGAAAATGAGATGACAACACATTGATACACATTAACCTTACCAAAAAAAAAAAAAAACATTGATTGGTTAACGACGTGAACATAGGCACATTTGTGCTTGATATAAGCAGAAATGTTTGAAATTGAAGGGATCGATCGCAGTTCACAAGCATGATCAAGACCCCTTCTTATAATGCCATTATAAGCTAGTACAGCTAGTATTGTACTGTACTCCGTAGTTTTCATATGGACTATTTCAGTGAGATCAGATCAAATGTGGATCGCTGTGTTCTCTAATGTATGTAAGAGTAAATATGTAATCTTAAGTTTCGACGAGGAGGCATCACTTCTAAACGTATAAGCCTAATTGGGAAAGTGAGTTATAGAAATCAGAAGTGTGCTTCCATGTTCGAGCATGCATGGCTGCATTGTTTTGACATTAAACCCTTTCTTGACTATTCCTTTGCCGTTTGTTTATTTATTAGTTACAGTAGTGTAACACTACTGTAACGTACGTGCCAACAGAACCAACAGCCGTGACCAGAGAAGGTAAATCATTCTCTCAGTTTGCAGACATAAACTCGCCTTTTACTTAAGTTTTTATTGTTTGGGTCTGTGATCAGTGATTCCACCCAGTCAAGTTATAGTAAGGCCATAAAAATACAGCGCCCTTGAAGTTTGCTGCTCCAAGAATGTGGTACTCCCGTAGATTCGTGCACCTTAACAAGTTAAAGAGCTTATTTAAAAGATGTTCCACTTTTCCTTTCAAAAAAAAAAAAAAAAAAAAAAGATGTTCCACTTAATTAGATATATTTATAAATTGAGTTGAAGCGATAATTTTTAGCTAACAGAAGTGATCATTTTATAACAAAAGTAGCCACTGTAAAATTATTTGTTTAAAATTTATGATTAGTTAAATTAGACAACTCATAAAAATAGCATAAAAAATTTTCTCTAACATTGAAATATGAGTATTATGTAGTGATGTATATACACTTTTTTTTTATTTTTTTCGCATCAGGCTACATATAGCAAAACAAATATACAATGGCCACTAGGGAGAAAGGTGATTAAAGCCAATTGTATCACAACGCAAACCATTCTCGATACTCAAGATAAAAAAACATAGTAAGATTGGTCCAATTGGACAATGACCCACGGAAAAATCTCGTTTCCGCCCCGAAATAGAATCGGACGAAATTTGGCCGGAGGTATCCTAAACATATATAATGAAGAGTGGAACAAAAAAATTGCAAAAATGTAGCCTTGACATAGCCCAAACCATCGGTTTCGTCTAAGACGAACTCGTTTCGAGCGGGACACACGCCATAAAACTATCAAGGAGCAGGATTGACATTGCCACATGCTTCAATTATGTTCCAATACACCCTATGAACATGCTTGGTAAATATTGGGACTTTTTCCGAAAAATCAATAATCGACCCAAAAATTTTGTGACCCACGAAAAAACCTCGTTTCGTCTCCGAAATAGAATTGGACGAAAACTGGCAAGAGTCATCATAGAAACATATAATGATTAATGGAACAATAAAATTACAAAAAAGTAGCTTGGTAATAGCCCAAACTATCGGTTTTGTCCAGGATGTACATGCCCGTATCGTACGCAAAACACGCCGTAAAACTATCACGATGGAGGAACGGCATTGCCACATGCTTCAATTATGCTCCAATACACCCCATGAACTTGCTTTGTAAATTTCGCAACTTTTCCCGGAAATTCAAAAATCGTCCCAAAAAGCCGGATTTTGTGGACTATAACCCATGAAAAAACCTCATTTCGGCCTCAAAATTGAATCGGACGAAAATTGGCATGAGCTATCCTAGACACATATAATGATGAATGGAACAAGATAATTACTATTATGTAGCTTTGTCATAGCCCAAACTATCGGTTTCGTCCAAGATGCACATGCTCGTTTCGAGCGGGAAACACGCCGGAAAACTATCACGGTAGAGGAACGACATTGCCATATGCTTCAATTATGCTCCAATACACCTTATAACTTGCTTGGTAAATTTCGTAACTCTTTCCGAAAATCAAAAATCGTTCCAAAAAACTGGTTTTTGTGGACTAACCCATGAAAAAACCTCATTTCGGCCACAAAATTGAATCGGACGAAAATTGGCATGAGCTAACCTAAACATATATAATGTTGAATGGAACAAAATAATTGTCAAAATATAGCCTTGTCATAGCCCAAACTATGAGTTTCGTCCAGGATGCACATGCTCGTATCGAGAGGGAAACACTCCGTAAAACTATCAAGATGGAGGAACGGCATTGCCACATGCTTCAATAATGCTCCAATACACCCTATGAATTTGCTTGGTAAATTTCGAAACTTTTTCCGAAAAACCAAAAATCGTCCCAGGAAGCCTTTTTTTGTGGACTATAACCCATGAAAAAACCTCATTTCGGCCTAAAAATTGAATCGGACGAAAATGGGCATGAGCTATTCTAGACACATATAATGATGAATGGAACAAGAAAATTGCCAAAAGGTAGCCTTGTTATAGCCAAAAACTATCGTTTTTGTCCAGGATGCACATGTTCGAATCGAGCGGGAAACACGTCGTAAACTATCAAGAAGGAGGAACGGCATTGCCACATGCTTTAATTATGCTCCAATACACCCTATGAATCTGCTTGGTAAATTACGGAACTTTTTCCGGAAAATCAAAAATCGTCCCAAAAAGCCGGTTTTTGTGGATTATAACCCATGAAAAAACCTCATTTCGGCCTCAAAATTGAACCGGACGAAAATTGGCATGAGCTATCCTAAACATATATATTGATGAATGGAACAAAATAATTGCCAAAATATAGCCTTGTCATAGCCCAAACTATGGGTTTCGTCCACGATGCACATGCTCGTATCGAGCGGGAAACACGCCGTAAAACTATCAAGATGGAGGAACGGCATTGCCACATGATTCAATTATGCTCCAATACACCCAATGAACTGCTTGGTAAATTTCGAAACTTTTTCCGAAAAATCGAAAATCGTCCCAAAAAGTCGATTTTTTTGGACTATAACACATGAAAAAAGCTCATTTCGGCCTCAAAATTGAACCGAACGAAAATTGGCATGAGCTATCCTAGACACATACAATGTTAAATGGAACAAGAAAATTGCCAAAAGATAGCCTTGTCACAGCCAAAAACTATCTTTTTCGTCCAGGATGCACATGCTCGAATCGAGCGGGAAACACGTCGTAAACTATCAAGATGGAGGAAATACACTACCACATGATTCAATTATGCTCTAATACACCCTATGAATCTGCTTGGGTAAATTTCGGAACCTTTTCCGGAAAATCAAAAATCGTCCCAAAAAGCCAGTTTTTGTGGACTACAACCCATGAAAAAACCTCATTTCGGCCTCAAAATTGAACCGGACGAAATTGGCATGAGCTATCCTAAACATATATAATGATGAATGGAACAAAATAATTGCCAAAATATAGCCATGTCATAGCCCAAACTATGGGTTTTGTCCAGGATGCACATGCTCGTATCGAGCAGAAAACACGCCGTAAAACTATCAAGATGGAGGAACGGCATTGCCACATGATTCAATTATGCTCCAATACACCCTCTGAACTTGCTTGGTAAATTTCAAAACTTTTTCCGAAAATCGAAAATCGTCCCAAAAAGTCGATATTTTTGGACTATAACCCATGAAAAAAGCTCATTTCGGCCTCAAAATTGAATCGGATAAAAATTGGCATGAGCTATCCTAGACACATACAATGATGAATGGAACAAGATAATTGCGAAAATGTAGCCTTGTCACAGCCCAAACTATGGGTTTCGTCTAGTATGCGCATGCTCTTATCGAGCGAGAAACACGCCGTAAAACTATCAAGATGGAGGAACGACATTGCCACATGCTTCAATTATGCTCCAATACACCTTATAAACTTGCTTGGAAAATTTTGGAACTTTTTTAGAATAATCAAAAATCGGCCCGGAAAGCCGGTTTTGTGGACTTTAACCCATGAAAAAACCTCATTTCGGCCTCAAAGTTGAACCGGACGAAAATTGTCATGAGCTATCCTAGACACATATAATGATGAATGTTACAAGATAATTGCCAAAATGTAGCCTTGTCATAGCCCAAATTATTGGTTCACATGCTCCTATCAAGCGGGAAGCACGCCGTAAAACTATCAAGATAGAGGAACGGCTTTGCAACATGCTTCAGTAATGGTCCAATACACCCTATGAACTTGCTTGGTAATTTCGAATCTTTTTCCTAGAAAATCAAAAATCGTCCCAAAAAGCAGGTTTTTTTGGACTATAAACCCGTGAAAAAACCTCATTTCGGCATCAAAATTGAATCGGGCGAAAATTGTCACGAGCTATCCTAGACACATATAATGATGAATGGAAAAAGATAATTGCCAAAATGTAGCCTTGTCATAGCCCAAACTATGGGTTCACATGCGCCTATCAAGCGGGAAACACGCCGTAAAACTATCAAGATGGAGGAACGGCATTGCCACATGCTTCAATTATGCTCCAAATACACCCTATGAACTTGCTTGGTAAATTTCGAAACTTTTTCCTAAAAATCAAAAATCGAACCAGAAAGTAGGTTTTTGTGTACTATAACCCATGGAAAAACTTCAATTCGGCCTCAAAATTGAACCGGACGAAAATTGTCATGAGCTATCCTAGACACATATAATGATATATGGAACAAGATAATTGCTAAAATGTAGCCTTGTCATAGCCCAAACTATGGGTTTTGTCCAATATGCACATGCTCGTATCGAGCGGGAAAGACGCTGTAAAACTATCAAGATGGAGGAACGGCATTGTTACATGCTTCAATTATGCTCCAATTCACCCTTTGAGCTTGCTAGGTAAATTTCGGAACTTTTTCCGGAAAATCAAAAATCGTCCCAAAAAGCAGGTTTTTTTGGACTATAACCCGTGAAATAACCTCATTTCGGCCTCAAAGTTGAACTGGACGAAAATTGTCATGAGCTATCCTAGACACATATAATGATGAATGGAACAAGATAATTGCGAAAATGTAGCCATGTCATAGCCCAAACTATGGGTTCACATGCTCCTATCAAACGGGAAACACGCCGTAAAACTATCAAGATGGAGGAACGGCATTGCCACATGCTTCATTATGCTCCAATACACCCTATGAACATGCTTGGTAAATTTCGGAACTTTTTCCTAAAAATCAAAAATCGTCCCAAAAAGCCGGTTTTTTGGGACTATAACTAATGAAAAAACCTCATTTCGGCCTCAAAATTGAATCAGACGGAAATTGTCATGAGCTATCCTAGACACATATAATGATGAATGGAACAAGATAATTGCGAAAATGTAGCCTTGTCACAGACCAAACTATGGGTTTCGTCCAGTATGCGCATGCTCGTATCGAGCGAGAAACACGCCGTAAAACTATCAAGATGGAGGAACGACATTGCCACATGCTTCAATTATGCTCCAATACACCTTATAAACTTGCTTGGAAAATTTTGGAACTTTTTCCGAATAATCAAAATTCGGCCCGGAAAGCCGGTTTTGTGGACTTATAACCCATGAAAAAACCTCATTTCGGCCTCAAAGTTGAACCGAAAGAAAATTGTCATGAGCTATTCTAGACACATATAATGATGAATGGAACAAGATAATTGCCAAAATGTAGCTTTGTCATAGCCCAAACTATGGGTTTTGTCCAGTATGCACATGCTCGTATCGAGCGGGAAACACGCTGTAAAACTAGCAAGATGGAGGAACGGCATTGCCACATGTTTCAATTATGCTCCAATAAACCTTTTGAACTTGCTTGATAAATTTCAAAACTTTTTCCGAAAAATCAAAAATCTTCCCAAAAAGCTGGTTATTGTGGACTATAACCCATGAAAAACCTCATTTCGGCATCAAAATTGAATCGGACGAAAATTGTCATGTGCTATCCCAGACACATATAATGATGCATGGAACAAGATAATTGCCAAAATGTAGCCTTGTCATAGCCCAAACTATGGGTTCACATTCTCCTATCATGCGGGAAACACGTCGTAAAACTATCAAGATGGAGGAACGGCATTGCCACATGCTTCAATTATGGTCCAATACACCCTATGAACTTGCTTGCTAAATTTTGGAAATTTTTCCGGAAAATCAAAATTCGGCCCAGAAAGCAGGTTTTTGTGGACTATAACCCATGAAAAAACTTCATTTCAGCCTCAAAATTGAACCAGACCAAAATTATCATGAGATATCCTAGACACATATAATGATGAATGGAACAAGATAATTGCCAAAATGTAGCCTTGTCATAGCCCAAACTATGGGATCACATGCTCCTATCAAGCGGGAAATACGCCTTAAAACTATCAAGATGTGGAGGAACGGCATTGCCACATGCTTCAATTATGGTCCAATACACCCTATGAACTTGCTTGCTAAATTTCGGAAATTTTTCCGGAAAATGAAAACTCGTCCCAGAAAGCAGGTTTTTGTGGACTATAACCCATGAAAAAACTTCATTTCAGCCTCAAAATTGAACCGGACCAAAAATATCATGAGCTATCCTAGACACATATAATGATGAATGTAACAAGATAATTACCAAAATGTAGCCTTGTCATAGCCCAAACTATGGGTTTTGTCCAGGATGCTCATGCTCGTATTGAGCGGGAAACACGCCGTAAAACTCTCAAGATGGAGGAACGGCACTGCCGCATGCTTCAACTATCGTCCAATACACCCTATGAACTTGCTTGGTAAATTTCGAAACTTTTTCCGGAAAATCAGAAATCGTCCCAGAAATCAGGTTTTGTGGACTAACCCATGAAAAAACTTCATTTCGGCCTCAAAATTGAACCGGACGAAAATGTCATGAGCTATCCTAGAGACATATAATGATGAATGGAACAAGATAATTGCGAAAATGTAGTCTTGTCATAGCCCAAACTATGGGTTTTGTCCAGTATGCACATGCTCGTATCGAGCGGGAAACACGTTGTAAAACTATCAAGATGGAGGAACGGCATTGCCACATGCTTCAATTATGCTCCAATACACTCTATGATCTTGCTTGGTAAATTTCGGAACCTTTTCCTAAAAAGCAAAAATCGTCCCAAAAAGCCGGTTTTTGTGGACTATAACTAATGAAAACACCTCATTTCGGCCTCAAAAATTGAATCAGACGAAAATTGGCATGAGCTATCCTAAGCATATATAATGATGAATGGAACAAGATAATTGCCAAAATATAGCCTTGTCATAGCCAAAACTATCGGTTACGTCCAGGATGCACATGCTCGTATCGAGCGGGAAACACGCCGTAAAACTCTCAAGATGATGGAACGGCATTGCCACATGCTTCAATTATGCTCTAATACACCCTGTGAACTTGCTAGGTAAATTTCAGAACTTTTTCTGGAAAATCAAAAATCGTCCTAGAAACCTCGGTTTTGTGGATACCCATGAAAAAACCTCATTTCGGCCTCAAAATTGAATCGGACGGAAATTGGCATGAGCTATCCTAAACATATATAATGATGAATGGATTATAGCCCCTGAAAATCGACCTAGAAAAATGGTTTATCTGGATTATAGCCCCTGAAAATCGGCATGAGGCATCCTAGACACATATAATGATGAATTGGCATGAGGCATCTTAAACACATACAATGATGAATGTAACAAGAAAATTGCCAAAAGGTAGTCTTGTCAAAGCCAAAAACTATCGTTTTCCTCCAGGATGCACATGCTCCAATCGAGCGTGAAACACGTCGTAAACTATCAAGATGGAGGAATGGCATTGGCACATGCTTCAATTATGCTCCAATACACCCCATGAACTTGCTTTGTAAATTTCGCAACTTTTTCCGGAAATTCAAAATTCGTCCCAGAAAGCCGGTTTTTGTGGATTATAACCCATGAAAAAACCTCATTTCGGCCTCAAAATTGAATCGGACGAAAATTGGCATGAGCTATCCTAAACACATATAATGATAAATGGAACAAGATAATTGCTAAAATATAGCCTTGTCATAGCCCAAACTATGGGTTTCGTCCAGTATGCACATGCTCGTATCGAGCGAGAAACACGCCGTAAAACTATCAAGATGGAGGAACGACATTGCCACATGCTTCAATTATGGTCCAATACACCCTATGAACTTGCTCGGTTAATTTCAGAACTTTTATTGGAAAATCAAAAATTATTCCATAAAGCCGGTTTTTGTGGACTATAACCTATGAAATTACCTCATTTCGGCCTCAAAATTAAATCGGACGAAAATTGGCATGAGTTATCCTAGACACATAAAATGATGAATGGAATAAAATAATTGCCAAAATGTAGCCTTGTCATAGCCCAAACTATGGGTTTCGTCCAGTATGCACATGCTCGTATCGACCAAGAAACACGCCGTTAAACTATCAAGATGGAGGAACGACATTGCCACATGCTTAAATTATGCCCCAATACACCTTATAACTTGCTTGGTAAATTTCGGAACGTTTTCCAGATAATCAAAAATCGACCGAGAAAACTAGGTTATGAGGATTATAGCCCCTTGAAAAACCCCATTTCGGCCTCGAAATTGAATAGGACGAAAATTGACATGAGGCATCCTAGACACATATAATGATGAAAGTAACAAGAAAATTGTCAAAAGGTAGCCTTCTCATAGCCAAAAACTTTCGTTTTCGTCCAGTATGCACATGCTCGTATCGAGCGTGAAACATGTCGTAAAACTATTAAGATGGAGGAACGGCATTGCCACATGCTTCAATTATGCACCAATACACCTTATAAACTTGCTTGGTAAATTTTGGAACTTTTTCCGAAAAATCAAAAATCGACCCAGAAAACAGGTTTTGTTAACTATAGCTCATGAAAAAACCTCATTTCGGCCTCAAAAATTGAATCGGACAAAAATTGGCCTGAAACATCCTAGACAAAATATAATGATGAATGTAACAAGAAAATTGCCAAAAGGTAGCCTTGTCATAGCCCAAAACTATTGTTTTCGTCCAAGATGTACATGCTCCAATCGAGCGGGAAACACGTCGTAAACTGTCAAGATGGAGGAACGGCATCGCCACATGCTTCAATTATACTCCAATACCTTATGAACGTGTTTGGTAAATTTCGAAACTATTTCCGGAAAATCAAAAATCGACCTAGAAAGCCTGTTTTGTGGACTATAACCCATAAAAAAACCTCATTTAGGCCTCAAAATTGAATCGGACGATAAGTGGTATGAGTTATCCTATACCCATATAATGATGAAAGTAACAAGAAAATATTCAAAAAGTAGCATTGTCCTAGCTCAAACTATCGGTTTCGTCCAAGATGATTATGCTCGTATCGAGCGGAAAACACGCCATAAACCTATCAAGATGGAGGAACGGTATTGTCACATGCTTCCATTATGCTTCGATACACCTTATGAACTTGCTTGGTAAATTTCGGAACTTTTTCCGAAAAATCAATAATCGACCTAGAAAACCGGTTTTTGTGGACTATAACCCATGAAAAAACCTCGTTTCGGCCTCGAAATTGAATCGGACAAAAATAAGCATGACTCATCCTAGACACATATAATGTTGAATGTAACTAGAAAATTGGCAAAAAAAGGTAGCCTTGTCATCGCCAAAACTATCGGTTTCGTCCAGGATGTACATGCTCGTATCGAGCGGGAAACACGCCGTAAAACTATCACGATGGAGGAACGACACTGCCACATGCTTAAATTTTGCCCAATACACCCTATGGACTTTGTTGGTAAATTTTGGGACTTTTTCCGGAAAATCTAAAATCGACCCTAAGAGCTGGTTTTTTGTAGACTATTACCTATGAAAAAACCTCGTTTCGGCCCAGAAATAGAATCTGACGAAAATTGGCAGAAGACATCCTAAACACATATAATGATGAATGGAACAAGAAAATTGCGAAAAAGTAGCCTTGGCATAGCCTAGGCCATCGGTTTCGTCCACGATGCACATGCTCGTATCAAGCAAGAAACACATCGTAAAACTATCAAAAAAGAGGAATGGCATTGCCACATGCTTTGATTATGCTCCAACACACCCTATAAAACTACTTGGTAAGTTTTGGGACTTTTTCCGAAAAATCTAAAATCAACTCAAAAAGTCGGTTTTTTGGAATAACCCACGAAAAAACCTCGTTTCTTCCCCAGAATAGAATCTGATGAAAATTGGCATGAGGCATCCTAGACATATATAATGATGAATGGAACAAGAAAATTACCAAAAAGTATCCTTGGCGTAGCCTATACCATCGATTTCGTCCACGATGCAGATGCTCGTATCGAGCGGGAAACACGCCGTAAAACTATCAAGAAAGAGGAATGGCATTGCCACATGTTTCAATTATGGTCCAATACATTCTATGAATATGCTTGGTTAATTTTGGTACTTTTTCTGGAAAATCAAACATCGACCCAAAAAGTAGGTTTTTGTGGACTATAACCCACGAAAAACCCTTATTTCGGCCCCGAAATAGAATCGGACAAAAATTTGCAAGAAACATTATAGACACATTCACTTATACAGTGGGCTAAACTCATTCCCTTCACGAGTTCACGCATTCACTTATACAGTTGTACTTCTGTGGGCTACAAGCCTTTATATAAGGCTGAACTCTCTTGACATTCAGTATTAGTTCTCCTTCTACAGTTTTATGGGCTGCACTGCGCAAAAGATGGAAGTACTTGGATGTAGGCCTGTAGCATACAAACTCTAACCTTTTCCTCTCTTAACTGTTGTTGCACTACTGGACCAAAAGTACTTCTTCCTCAAAACCTACTAGGGTACTAGCAAGGAAAAAATATAGACATTTTTTTTGAAGAGAAATTCACTTGGCTTTTATAAAAAAAACTAATAAAAAAAACTATCTAATTTACACTAAAGATTGAACTAGTAACAAGTTAATAAAGATAGGCACTTTTTACAATATGGATAAAAATGAGAACCAGGTTAGATTGAGTGTATAGAGCTTCTTTACCCCAATCCAAGATCGGAGTATCGATTCTTATCTACAACTTAGTGCACTCCTTTTATACCAAAATACTATTGATAATAAGGACCAATTTGACCTAAAAAGTAATACTAGTGATTATTGTAAAACTTTAGTTGACCCTTTTAAGCTGAAAAGTGGATAAATAAGTAGCGATTAAAGTATTAGCCTTTACCGCTATCGAGTCGAACTTAGGGCATGCTTCATATAGCCTCGTTTAAACCTGTGTTGCATTGCCTTTTATATTCCCCCTTAAATACCCCTTTTCTTTCATCTTCCTCACTCATCCACCAATGCTCTTTCTCTCCCTTGTTACACCACATTCTTGTCCAAAATTTTGAGGCTATATAAGTTGTTCGGCACGAATTTAAAATGCTCATCTTTCGAATTAGATAATGATCAATTAAAATTATGGGACTATAATTGTCTGAATAACTGAAATGTTGAAAATGTGCCCGGACTATGGACTGAACGTGTTTGGTTGGTCCGTCTGGTCCATGGTCTATAGGTGTTTGCAATACGTCTTGTCCATAGTCCAGATGTGTTGAAAACACATCTAATACTTGCCCCCTTACTTTTCAATTTCAAGTTATTGACGTACCAACTGTAGAATTTTTGGTGAGAGAAATGAAGTAAAGAGGAATGATCGTGAAATAGGGGGAATCTAATGGTGGTGGGAATAGGAGAGGAGAGAATGAAGGAGAAGAAGTTATGTGAGTGGGTACCTGAAGTAGCATAAATAAAATTGGGGCGATAGATAACTAGACATCCATATTAAATTTATAACGTCTGTTCTTTCAAAAAAAAAAATACCATGTGACCAATTAAGAGTTACCTTTCTTATAAGAGAGAGAAGTTAAAGGGCTAGTTAGTCTTAACTTGCCCGCTATACTACCCTTCCCCCCCCCACCCCCC
>CAAKMY010025387.1:0-11812 GCA_901111285.1 Corrigiola litoralis | reverse complement strand
CGGGTCAATGCGGGTCAAGGCCCGACCCGACCCACCACCAAAATTTCGAAGGCCCGACCCGACCCGTTTGAGTTTTGGCCCGCCCCGCCCCGCCCCGCCCCATTGCACAGGCCTAGTTGTCAGGGAGGATAGAGGGTTAATTGTCAAGAAAGGAGTACTATGTATATTATATTGGTTAGTCAACTAAATATATCGTATATATACAAATTTGTATCCAATCTCTTTGTACTGTAATGTTGCTCGAAGAAAAATTCATCTAGATACGGGCTATCATTTCTGGGCCCTAAAGCCATTGTAAGCTGTAACCGACCAACAAAGAGTCAAAGACCAAAGCCCTTGTAGAAGTAGTAAAAGAGGTTTCCAGACCAGACCACCTAGTTCTGTTTCATTAACAGCAGACACATCATCCTTATAACCTTATTCTTCACAAAGTAAAAAAGTAAAATTAAAATTAAACCATGCCGTACGAGGACACGTACGACAATAACGGCGGCGAACAAAACGGCTCTTCCCCGCCACCCCAACTCAACGGCAACCACCATGACGCCGCCGTCGAAAACCACCCTCACCCCACATCTCCGGTATATTCTTCTTCTTATTATTTCTCTTTACTGTGTAAATTAACGCAGTAAATCTAGTTTTTTTTTTTTACCTTTTTTTTAACCTTTGCGTGATCAAATTATATTGGAGGATTCTGTAGTTTACGTACGTGATTAATGTCTGCGTACTGTTGCGAGCTTTTGTGTTGCCAATTTTCTTAACAGAAAGTCTCGGGAGAGACCGTCTACTTTTATCGCCAGTAAAGGCATAAAAGTCTACCACTCAATTTGGGCTCGTAGAGAGCTTAAGAAAATTTAGCTTGTAAAGGATTGGTGTAAAGTAGACGGTCTTTTCTAATAATTTGTGGTTTCCCACATGATGAGATTGTTGTGTTTTTTGGGAGCATTAGGGTCCTCTTCAACAGCGTAAAGTCGCAGATGATAATTGAAACCCCAAGCTCATGATTGTTGTTGGTGTAGTGTTTGTGTGCTTAATGTTTGTTGCCACTTCTTGAGTTGTTAGATTGTAGTGTTTTAGGGATGATTAGGGTCTTTGAGCCCACGGAGTTGCACATGAGAATCGAACCCGCAATGTTATGATTGCGGTAAATGAGCTTTAATTTAAAGGAGCTATCCCTTGTCCTCAATGGTGTTTTATTTTTTTTGGTTGTTGTTGAAATTTGTACTTGTTTTGATTGCGATATGGAATCAACAAATTGGCATCAGGGATTACCGAGGAGTAGTATTGGTTGCTTAATTTTGCGTTAAAGTTGAGTGCTGATATCACGAAAGAGATATTTTCGTGCTCCTCCCTCAATTAGGTTTTGTCCGTTTTATTTTTGGTCACGACTTAAGGATGGAGAATAGGAGCTCATGATGTTCAATTTTGCTGCTATTCTTTGATGTATGTTGTTCCGCGGCTTATGTTGATATGGAGTGGAAGGACATGTGCGGCATAACGTGCTGCTTATTGAGGAATAATGTATTTATTTAACAGTCAAGTACCGGTAGGACGGTTGTAAGATGTTATCGGTTGTCTTGATTAGAGCTGTTCGTTATCCGAGTTCATGATTGCTGGTTGTTGTTGCTCTGTGTTTATTTATGATCCTATGAAGCTGTGATTCCTTTGATTTTGACTGAGTGAAGCTTTATTAATTATTACTTTTAGTTAGATTGATGGTTTTTGATGGCTGTAATTAGCTTCGTTGTATGATGCCAAAGCTTTCTATGATTTTTTGTAAGTTCTATAGTATGGGCTTTACAGATTAAAATTTGCTAATGCTAGCACTTTATGCAGCATAATTTTGAGAGTCTTGAGAAGGAGACTTCGGATAGCATAGAAAAAGATCGAGGCAGTGAAAGAAAGAGGGACAGAGAGCGTGACAGAGACAAGGACAGGGATAGAGATAGGGATAGAGCAAAGAGCAGGGACAGAGACAGAGACAGAGACAGAGACAGAGACAGAGATAGAGATAGAGACAGAGCGAAGAGCAGGGACAAGGATAGAGATAGGGACAGATCAAAGAGCAGGGACATGGACAGAGATCGTCATAGGGAAAGGAGTGAGAGAAGGGAGCGTAGTAGAGATGTAGATGATGATGATTATTATCGCCACAGAAGTCGAGACTATGATCGGTAAGACGGTAACTCTACTTAAATTATTGATCTTACATATGCATCTTTTGTCAAGAGCTATTGTATGTTTCAGTACTTTCCATTTTGTCCATTTTGTAAGCTGGTTCTATATTCAGGCGAAGAGACTATGATGAGGACAGAGAGGACAGGCACAGACGTAGTTCTCGTTCTCGTTCTAGGGCCAGATCTCATCATAGATCAAGATCACGATCTCATTCAAGGTCAAGATCAAGATCTAAGAGGTAAAATTTATATCCTGATACCAGTTTGTTTGTGTTGTCCGCTGAAATTGGTCGATTTCTAAGTCAGAATGCAGATTATCGATGGCTAATCACTGATCCTAGGTTGTCGTATCTTTAGTTTTTTTCTGATTGTGTAGCCATGTCTTTAGATGTTTTATTCTGTTACTGATCTTTATTATCTGGCTGAAGCTCAATAGCATCTAGTCTGTAATTCAGTCCTGGGTTCTAGATCTATGTAAATTTAAGCGAATAATTCAAAATAAAAGCAAAGTTTTTTTTCGCAGATTTTTCATTATTGTTTCTTACTTCAGCTAGTCTTGGGAGAGATCGTTTACTTTTATTATAAAAGTAGACCAAGCCATGCTGGCCCAATAAAGGCATATATTTACAACTAATTTGGGCTTATAAGGAGTTTAAGAGAATTTACCTAGTAAATACTTGGTCTACTTTTATAATAAAAGTAGACGGTCTTCTCTAATAATTTTTGTTCTTACTAATAGGAAAATGGTATTGATTGATATTAAGAGTTGCCATCTGTCTATTTTAGTTTCCCGATACTTGACATTAAAGGTTTTAAACTATTAGGGTTGACACTTCCTATTAGGCGTATGGTATTATGTATCTAGTAATCAGTTCAGGCATAGAATGGCTTCTTTTTTATTTCTAGCGTGGTGTTGGACTGTGTGCTGAATATTATATGCTGCTGCAACTGTTTTTTGCTTTTCCTTATGCTCCATGTGCGTAAGCTGTGAGGCATGTCTTTTCTATGCTTCAGTTTATTTTGATTTTTTTAATTTGTTTTAACTTAAAAGAGACATCTATTGTTATTGTGTTCGCCTGGCATGTGTTTGGCGAAAACGCCTGGTGCTCCTTTCTTTCTACTACTATATATCTTGTCATCTAATATAACTTTGTTCCTGGCATCAATTGTCGTTGTGCTTGCAGTAAAAGGATCAGCGGATTCGACATGCCTCCCCCAGTTGCCCCAATGTTGCCTGGCGCTACTGTTCCTGGTATGATGACTTTTATCCTCTGTGTTGATAATAGATACGTGCTTATAACTTTTGCTTCGTTTTTGTTGGTTTTTAGTGTGGAAAGTTCGTAACAAATTTCATGGTTTCATTGGGTAAGCTTATTCATCTACTTTATACTTGCTTTGTTGACCCCTGGTAAAGTGGTGTTTGCAGATGGACCATAGTTTCTCATTTCTTTTTATTTTCAAATATTTAAATATTTACTTAGTCAAATCACTCCGGTACTGAGAGATGTTTTTGGTTTGTTCTTGTCTTTGGTGTTTGTTTCTTGTTTGTGTCTTGTGTTTGTTGTAAGAAGGTATTGTTGGGCTGCTTGCCCCACTGTGCTGACATTGGGTGTGAGCCGACTTCTGTAGCTTTAATGTACAAGGAGGAACCGATACTCAGGTTGGGTTTTGTTCCCCTTTAACTGGCGCCTAATACGTGTTTTAATAGTCTTTATAATTATTCATAGCACTTCGAACTGCTGTGGAGCAACTTTTAGTCTTCTTATCTAGTAAGAGGGTAAGCCTTATCAAACTTAATGCACACATTAAATGATGAGTCTTTATCTGAAAAAATTTCGAAAATAATAATATGAAAGATTATTCTGGGTTGTAATGCAAAACGACTGAAAGCGATGCAAGTCTTTATTTGGTCTGGATATTTATGGTATTCCGTATAGAAATCTGACAGTTTTGTGTTATAAACAGGCCAGATTCTGGGTACTACGACGATGTCGACTCCTGTTCCGGGAATGTTTCCTAACATGTTCCCTTTAGGTTCAGGACAGGTATGTATATTTTTTTATAAACAGTTGATGTTAATTTTTGTTACTTATCTTTGTATATTACCGATATACATGTATTTGCTGTTGCAGGTGACAACTCTTCCTGTCATGCCTGTTCAAGCAATGACTCAGCAGGTCGAGTAAACTGATAACATGTTTTGATTTATTTATCATCGTTTCATTGTTTGATCACAATGCTTATAGTTGGTATAAAATCACAGGCTACTAGACACGCGAGGCGGGTTTATGTTGGAGGGCTCCCCCCTACAGCTAATGAACAGGTTACCTTCCTCACTTTTTCTTCTTATACCTCACCCTTAATTCTTTGGTCTAACTCTATAATATCCTTGTTAACTGTCGTGTCTTACAACATATTGCTGCAGTCTGTGGCTATTTTTTTCAGCCATGTTATGGGCGCAATCGGAGGAAATTCTGCCGGCCCAGGTAACAGCGCAAAGTTCCATTTCAGTTTTATCATCTTTTGTTTTTAACTAAAAAGAGTTCTGTAAAGGATGCTGATTCTTTTGTTTTTGTTCTTGTTATGTCTTGTGCCATGTTCAGGAGATGCTGTTGTCAACGTTTATATAAACCATGAAAAGAAGTTTGCTTTTGTGGAGATGAGATCCGTGGAAGAGGCTAGTAATGCAATGGCGCTAGATGGTATTACATTTGAGGTTAGTTTCTGCCTTATGAGAGATTGAGCTTGATCTGATTTACCCACACCTCTGCTCCCTCCTCGAGCTGTCCTTTCTTGGTTGTCCATTGTCACATGGATTTTTTTTTATAGCATGCTGCATTAAGTTGGATCCTTCACTGGTTTTTTGTGTTGAAAGAAAGGGTGTGGGGAAGAGGTTAGTAATAATTATTATATTGTTGCGAGCAATGTTATTTACATTTGTATGTTCCTGCATTCACAGGGGACTCCAGTTAAGGTGAGGAGGCCGAGTGACTACAACCCATCACTAGCTGCAGCACTCGGCCCTAGTCAGCCCAGTCCGAACTTGAACTTAGCTGCTGTTGGCTTGACACCGGGCTCTGCTGGTGGTCTTGAGGGTCCTGACAGAATCTTTGTAGGTGGACTTCCATATTATTTTACCGAGGCTCAGGTGCGAGAGTTGCTGGAATCATTTGGAGCACTTCGGGGTTTCGACCTTGTCAAGGACAGAGAAACTGGAAATTCAAAAGGCTATGCTTTCTGCGTTTACCAAGATCTATCTGTTACGGACATTGTTTGTCAAGCGCTGAATGGAATTAAGATGGGGGATAAAACTCTTACTGTTAGGCGTGCTAGTCAAGGTGCTCAACAACCTAAGCCGGAGCAAGAGAGTGTATTATTGCATGCACAACAGCAGATAGCACTGCAGGTAATACGGACTGCGACATACCAACTTAAATTTCATGACATGATTTTAATGGTGCTAATCAGGTGCTTCTAGTGTGGAACTTGTTAAGAGGGATCAGCCACAGTTGCTGACTTGCTGTCCTTGTGATGGACAGGAGTGTAATTGAAAACATCAGCATCTTATGTCCTCATTGTTTTGTCGGCTGTAATTTGTTACTATTTCTTGGCCATGTGTTCTTTGACTCGCAGTTTGTGTTTGTGTTTTTTATTTTTTTTTTTCGTTTGTTTTCTGGACTTCTACCCATCTGTTTTGCCTTGCAGAAAATGATTTTGCAGCCCGGTTGTCTTGCCACCAAGGTTGTATGCTTGACCAACTGTATAACTCCGGAGGAGCTTAAAGATGATAATGAGTATGAAGAAATTCTGGAAGACATGTGGAATGAGGGTGGAAAATTTGGTACTTGTTTCGTAATCTCAGTCTGTGATTTGGTTTTTATTTTCTTTTGTGTGCATTTGTCTCCATTGGGTTTTCCCCTTGGTTTCTTTGTCCAGATAAAGGGGGAAAACTAATGAAGATTTGGATCTTATATCTTAATTATACTATAAATATCTGTTAATATCTTTAGAAAGTATGCTGAATTATCTTCATGCTCGTCAGTTTTCACTTCAGTATTTCTAATCTTTTATGTTTTGGTTTGCAGGACCTTTGGTGAATGTAGTCATCCCACGTCCACAGCCGGACGTTAAACCATCTGCAGGTGTTGGAAAGGTTAGTCTGTGATACTGCATTCTCATATATATAGTATTGGTTTATACTGATGTTAGTTGCTATACCATATATTATCGTCCTATTGCCCTGACAATTCTCCCTACTGGGATGGGGTAGTGTTTTCAGTAGGTAGTAAATTTCATGGCTGCAATAGAAGTGACTCTCTGTAGGAAGAGTCAATGGGAGAGGCGACTAACTTATCTACTACTGAGTACTTTACTATAAGTTTGATTATATGGCAGTTCAATATTCTTATTGTTTGGATCCACTGAAATGCAAAAGTTCATTATCATTAGATACTGACTCTTTCCATCTTGTACTAAGAATGGGCAAGCAATGTTATTTAACTGCTAATGCACATTGTGATTATCTTATATGCTCATGGGGAATTTGTACCTTATTGTTTGCACATTTCAGGTGTTTTTGGAGTTTGCTGATGTAGAGAGTGCTTCAAAGGCAAGAAATGGAATGCACGGGAGAAAATTTGGTGGCAACCCTGTTGTGGCTACGTTCTACCAGGAAAATAAATTTGCTGAGGGCGCGTACGATGGGTGATGGCTAGATTGTACTTGCGTGTTTCATTCTGGTGGTCTTTGATGTGCTGTTTATAGGAATATTGTCTTGCTGATGCTTCAGTTCTAGATATTCTTCTCGTAGTCTCTCTTAAAGTTGCAAGAAAATTTTAAACTCTAGACGTGTTAGGATATACTGTAGTAGTAGTTTTGTTTGATGTCTCCATCCGTTTTGAGTACTGCGTTGTACGGATTTTGTGGTGTGAAATTTTAGTTTCAGTTGTGTTATGGTGTCATATGTTTAGTATGGTTCTTGTGAAAGGCTGTGCTTGTTTTAAAAAACCTAGTACTTTCCGTAGACGATAGTGATTGTGGATCTGTGGTTGTAGACTGTCCCCAAGTCTGGAAGATGCACGAATCACCGTCCACTGGTTCCTGGAAATTGAAGAATATACTTCGTATGACAGTATGTGAGTAGGATTTGCAAGAAAAATACGTTACACCAAAAAGATGGAACTACAAAATATTGACTGACAGGCAATCCGAAAAACAAAAGATCTATTAAGTTCATTGTTCAGGGCTTTGAAGGTTGAAGTCATTTTTACTTTTGGCGGTAATTAAGATCTCTACCAAATAATTTTCCGTAGTCACCACCAAAATTGTAAGTTTTTTAAAATTTTCTTTTAATTATGGAAAGCCGATGTTTGTGGGTTTAGTTTATTTCTGGTGAGATTGTTTGATAGATTGCTTTTATTGTTTTCTTAACAGTGATTTGTAGTCAATATGAATTGTTATTTGGTATCACAAATTTTGGAACATATGAGTCAAAAGTTGGACAAATAGATATGCAAAGTATGAAAATGAATAGGTAAAGAAATATATGTATATAATGTCTATCTTTTATCTAAAACTACTAGCACTATTGCCACCACTATGTACCCAAACGACCACATAAACGCTCCAAATGTGGTTGTAAAATTCACTAATCTCAACCTCAAGCTAATCATGAGTAAATTTTTTCCTTGGAAAATTATACTCAAAAATTTCACATATGTGATATTTAAAAACCATTTTTATTTCTAAAGATAAAATAAATTATGTAAGAACGGATGTAAAATTGGTAACCACTTGGTGGGCGCGTATCATCTGCTTTGGTTCTTTGTTTTTGGAAAGGTTCATCTTTGCCTAAAACCCTAAACCCTCTTTCCCTTCTTTCACACTTTCCTCACTCCACATTTCCACATTCCCTAAAAATGATGAAAACCAAGTTATCCCTCCGCCTCCTCCGCCACCTCTCCACCACCGCATCAACCACCGCACCACCACCACCCTCCTCCGCCATCTCAATCTCAAAAGCAAAATCCAAACTCCGCACCGAACACGACCCCGACAAAGCCCTCCAAATCCTCTCCTCCGTCTCCCACCCCTCCGCCTCCCCTGTCTCCTCCCGCTACGCCCACGAGCTCACCGTCCAGCGCCTCGCCAAGGCCCACCGCTTTTCCGACATCGAGCGCCTCGTCGAGGCCCAGAAGAAAGACCCCCTCATCACCCGGGAGCCCTTCCTCTGTACTCTAGTTCGATCTTATGGAAAAGCAGGAATGTTCGAGAATGCGGTAAGGACTTATGAACAGATGGAGGAATTGGGTACTCCCCGATCGGCTGTTTCGCTTAATGCGCTTCTGGTTGCGGCAAATGCGTGTAGGTTGTTCGATAAGGTGCCGGAACTGTTTGAGGAAATGCCTAAGAGGTACGGGTTTGAGCCCGATAAGGTGTCGTACGGGGTTTTGATCAGGAGTTATTGTGAGAAGGGGGAGGTTGAGAAGGGGTTGGAGTTGCTTGGGGAGATGGAGGGGAAGGGGGTTGAGGTTACGAATGTGGCGTTTACGACGGTTTTGGATGGGTTGTATAAGAAGGGGATGGATGGGGAGGCGGAGCGGCTGTGGAGGGAGATGGGGGAGAAGGGGGTTGGGTTTGATGTTGCGGCGTGGAATGTGAGGATTGGGCATGCTCATGGGGGTGAGCCGGAGGCCGTGAAGGGGTTGATTGAGGAGATGAGTGGGTCCGGGTTGAAGCCGGATACGATTAGTTATAATTATTTGTTGACTTGTTATTGTAGGAATGGGAGGATGGATGAGGCTATGAAGGTGTATGAGGAGCTTGAGGCGAGCGGGTTTAGGATGAAGGCCGCGACGTTTAGGACTTTGGTGCATTATTTGTGTAGGGCGGGCGATTATGGGGCGGGGTATGAGGTGTTTAAGAAGAGTGTTTTTCATCATAGGATTCCTGATTTTGCGACGTTGAAGGTTTTGGTGGAAGGGTTGGTGGAGAAGGGTATGAGGAGGGATGCTAAGGGGTTGATTCGGACTGTCAAGAAGAAGTTTCCGCCTAATGTTTTGAATGCGTGGAAGAAAGTCGAGGTTGAACTTGGTTTGGCTTCGGAAGAAGGTAGCCCTGATAATGTGGAAGATGATACCCCTGAAATTGTTGAAAAGAAAGAGGCTGCGAGATAGTTTTTCGCGATGAGTTGCTGAGGGTTGGACTTCGATGCAGTCTGAATGATTGCAAATGTGTAATCTGACTTTCGTGGTGAAACTGGAAAGAGAATTGGGTTCTGAATGTGGTACAATTGTGCCGTTTGTCGGGCATATAAGAATTCCTGTAGGAGACACCCATCTACACTCAGAAGAGTAGCTGTGATTTGCAACCTTAGTTTTTTTTAGTTGTTTCGCCTTTTGCTTTGACACAATAGAACTCGAATATCTGTGTCTACTGCAGTTAGTGCTATGATTCTGGGGCTTATGAATCTTCAAGTCCATGAAAAAGGATATTGATAATCTTCATTGTCATTTTTTGTAGGCAATGTAATAACTTCTTTTCTGTTTTCGTCAATGTTTTTCTTATGGAGCTCTATTCCTGTATTGGTTTTTATCGAGTTCATGTTCTACTCGTTCGTTGTTCGTTCAGCACATCTTAGTTCCAGAACCATAAAATCTTGCTCTAATTCTCTTTGATAGTATGCGTCTATTGAGGACATAGTTGTGACGTCTCACATGAAAATGGACTAGTTTTCCATTTGGTTCTTTCTTTTGAGTTTTTAAAGCATCTTCTGCAGCAAGTACTTTTTCTGCTATTATATTGGTTCTAGTAATGCAATGAATTCAAAAGTTGGCATCAGATGAATTGCTTTGATTGAGTCTTGATCATTGAAGTTTCAGCTTCACTATATTTAGTCTTTGAGTTGAAACCTTTTCGGTCCNNCCCCCCCCCCCCCCCCATTATATAAGGGACCTTTAATTGTATTTCATAGGGCTTGTGGTCTTGGAACTGGCTCTTCTGCAATTCTAAGACTCGAATGAGCTACTCTCATGCCTCTTTTTTGGCTGCAGAAATCCTAATTTAGCACCACTTTTTAAAATGTTTTATGGATGTTATGCCGTGCACTATAATTTATTTTTGGTAATTCTTGAAAATAGGTTGCTTTTGTTCTCCACAGATAATGTGGCTTTGGTATAAGTTCTGCGCTCTGCAGCAAACCCGCTGACTCAGATACCAATTCTGATATTATGGTGGCCAGTATCTTTGTCTGTGTTAACATTTTTTGACCCAATGTGTAAGTGATGAGAAAGAAATTGCATGATGATTTCAGATAGGCAATTTCTTGAACTTGGAAGTTTAGGCAAATGCTGTATAAGAGTTAGAGGGGTTTAACTGGAGGATTTAAGCTTTAATGCATTATCCTCCGGAATGCGATGAAACCTGCTGGCCAGCACTTGGCGGACAAAAACCAGGATGCCACTGTTTATGTTGGCAATCTTGGTTCTCAGGTTCGAGTAATTTCCCTTGGTCTTGTTTCCTTTGTCATAGTTCGTTTGGTCATTTGTATTTTTGGGGCAAATCAGCTCATTTCGCTCATAGTCACTGCCTGAACTGGTAACAGGGTGCTCTTTTATCCCTGGCACTGTAGTGTCAGTTAGCCAATATTTTTGTTAAATTTCTGTGAAATGGCTTATTTTGATATTTATGGTGAAACAAAGTTTGGGACAGTGTTGATTAACAAATATGCTGCATCTGATTAGTTGCGATGGACTTGTGGATGATTTCGAAGCATGAGGTTAGTCGCAGCTTATTTTAGACAAAATGAGCAAATATATGGGAAGCTATGCGACATTGCTCCCCTCTGCTCTTCTTTTAGTGGAAGCTAGATCACAGCGGAGAGCTTGGATGGATGTTAATGAACATTCTAACTTGAATTTATGTAGCTGTTCCTCGGATTTATTATAGTATATTTGTTAAAGTAGAAGCCTTTGTGTTCAGAAATTGATACTCAAGGAGAGGCCATAAAGTACTGCTGTAGGACTGTACAGACTTAGTTTCTAGCTGTTTCAAAGCTATTGAACAGCTTATTCTCTTTTCTGTAGGCATATATGGAATGTGGAATTCTTAGGTGGGGTGTCGCCAAAGCTTCATATTTAGATTATGAATGTTCTCTTCTGTGTCTGCACATCAATAAGTAGGTGTGAAAAATAGGCTTCTGCAGTTCCGCTGAAGGTTAGGTATGTATACTGTAAAAAAGAACAGAGGATGTAGATCATAAAGGAGACTCCCAGTTCTGGCTTTATTGTGTTTAGATTGTAGAGCTAGTATCAGTTTCTTGTTCCTGTAAGTTTGATGTCTTCTCTGATTATTTAAGCAATTTCCTTAGCTTTACATGTAAATTTAATTTGAGACAAGTCAACTATACTACATGGATGTATGCAACCTGTAGGAGTGTTTTTCTTGAACTTGGGTTACATTGTTTCTGTTTTATGTAGACAACCATATTTCTTAAAGCCTTGATGTGGTGGTTGTGATTTACCAAGTGCTAGATCGGATGTGTCTTAGTAGTTTCTAGCATGTCATTATGTCATATATACTCTAGCATGTCACAATGTCATAATGTCATATACGCGAGTTAAGCACTCATTTGGGTA
>CAAKMY010025299.1:0-11737 GCA_901111285.1 Corrigiola litoralis | reverse complement strand
TAAGTAAACTTGAGCTATCAAAACAACATGAATAAGAAAAAATAAGTAAAAATAAGTAAAAATAAGTAAAGTTCGGGAAAATAAGTAAAAATAAGTAAAGTTAAGAAAAATAAGTAAAAATAAGAAAAGTTTAGAAACAATCAGGAAAAATAAGAAAAAATCAGATAAAATAAGATAAGATAAGTAAAAATAAGTTGAAGAGAACAGGCCCTTAGGCATAAGATTTGTTACTAACATTTTCATTTTTGAGACAATGAGATTGTTTATTTTCTATTATGAATGTATGACGACTTTAATAAATATGTAACATAATTTATCTAACTTTTATGGATATATATTTGTGTTCATGTTGAAAATATCTAAAGTTATTAAAAAGTTGTACATAATTGATAGGCTAAATAATAGGCAGCTGTATTATTGTATAGCAATTGTAATGTTTGTACATCTTTTTTTCTTAGAAATATGAATAAGCTGAGTCATAAGAGCCCCATTAAATCCATAAGCACTCACCAAGATATGGGCGCAACCGATTGTCAAGGAGCTGGAGCCGAGTGTTGCTGAAGCTAGTGCGATGCTATTTGGGTTGAGATTGGCTTTAGCGCATGGGTTTGATAATATTGTGGTGGAGTCAGATCGCCAGTGTCTTGTTCGAGCTATTTCTGATCAAGGTGGAGGGCGTAATTATTTTCATCTTATTGTTGAGGACATTATTGTTTTTGTCAAGTGTTTTTCTTGCATTTCTTTACAGTATATGAGCCAGGAGGTAAATAAGCTAGAATGCTCATCGTTTGGCTCATTTCCAGCCGTGGGGAATAGGTAGTAGAGTTTGGGTAGAATATTCTCCTCCGAGTCTCAAGGATAGCCTGTTTTCTGAAGCTTTAATGAATGAGTAAGTTTGGGCTTCGAGTCTTTATTTCAAAAAAATAAATAAATAATGGTAGGAGTGGCTAATTAACTGCCAAAACATAACATAATTTTGCTATATTTTTTAATTCTATTAATTCCCCATTGACATTGTCTAATTTCTCTTACACCGAAAGACCTATAAAGCATAATAATATATATAGGAGTAGGTGTGACTAATTTTAAAAAGTGTATAGATAGACATGGAAGAGTCGCATTATCCTTTCGCAGTGTTGATATAACTTAAGAAATCAAACTTACTACAACGCCATTCTATCGTTCTATCGTAAATAACTAAACCATGCATTTGGACGTGTGACTTTTATATGCTCTATACTATTATATATTGCTTTAAACAAAAATCTATATGTACCATCCCATGCATAACGGATGTCGTGAACATACCGTAGCCGTTGTACACTTCAATATATTATATGATTGTTTCAATAGAATGTTATGTATGAGATTAGATTAAGTTTAGGTGGTCATTTTTATTGTTTAAAATGGTCGTTTTTAGTCTATGTAATTTTAAGTCAAAAATAGACAATTATTATTTCTAATAATGTGTGTTATTTCTACTCTTATAGGTGGTTAACGTAAACTAATGCGAAGTTTGGTTTCCAAACAGAAAAATCTAGAAAAAGAAACACGATAAAAGTAGTAGTTCACAACGACCAGGAGGAGGTTCGGAGAGCTGGGGCCAGCAAATAAAGATTATGGTGACGGTGATTAGTAATAGAATGTTCCTGGTTCCCAACTGCTTTTTATGTTTATCCACTACTCCTAACTCTTGCTGACAACGTGACTGACATAACCATGTGAGGGCATGAAAAGTGAGAAAATTAAATGTTGTGAGATCATGAGCTACATGGGCCTCAAAATGGCATCTGTGTGGTTGTCATGGGCCAGTCCAGCTTGTGAACTGAACAGAGTTAAAAAGATACGCACTCTTTCCAACCTATCAGTTTTTGCCAAATCTAGGGGCTACATGCCTACATACGTACTTCAAATAATCAATACAACTGCATGTGATATGGTAATAATTGGAGTTGACTTCATACTTCACTTTAGTTTTGTACTGCACACATTAAGACTTTTGAGCACAATGCAAACTAGCGTCTGAAAGTAGAAAGATTATCTGTTTTAAGAACTAGGCTAAACAAGTTGAAGAGTATGGTAGATTATGATCTGCAGCTAAACACTCTAGGTTTTTTTTATATATATATTGGAGTAGTTAATGCTCCTGACAATATGATATGAAGATTGAAACCTAGAATAACCTAATCATTTGACCAATCTTACTCCCCAATACGAGAGAAGTACGTAGTCCAGTTAGTTAAGTAGTGGCTTGTGAGCCAATGGTTTGTTTAAAATTCAAAATATGAACTTGATATCGGGTGATCACAGTCTACCATGAATCAATCGAGACAATATGCAATTTTAAGTACACTATCTACATTTTAAGAAGAGATCTAAAACACGAACGTATGTATTGTCAGGCAAATTACCAAATTGGTTATTTTAGAAGAAACTTGGAGTAACTTTTATGCATAAATTCATATGGTTGAATGCATTACTTACATGAACAAAGTATTTTTTGGTTAAGAGCGAATGTAGGAAGCGGGCAAACAACTAAGATTTTGCAAATCGAAATGAGCAAGGGGAAATTGATAGGAATAAGAGAGAATTATGAAGATTTAACATCAACAACCGTTAGAAAAGAAGCTTTAGCACATAGAAAAGTAATAAGTTTGTTTGAAGATACGACTTTCTCAAGTGACAAACAACAACACCCAAGATCCAATGCATGATTTCATCCATGGATGATTATTTGGTACTCATTTTCAGTACCACCATCTTGCATGGAGGATATATATGGTGACCCGTAAAAATCAAGAGATCTTTTTGTAATCTATATTAGAGAGTGATACCGACATTGAATACCATCCAATAACACAATTTTATTTCGCTTCATGGAGTACGAAGGACATGAAGTAGTAGCTTGTTTCAATTCAATAAATACCATTATACCAATGTAAAATTTCCCTTCGTTTCAAAGCCAGAGATAATGTACTGAGATTCGGCAATCCTTTGTACAAATCCAACTTGTTCTCTTTGGTTCAGTAAAACTTTTCAAGCTTGTTCATTTGGTTTAAGTTTGGGTCTAAAACGTACTACATATCTACATGAATTCTATTTCTCCGGGGTCATAATTGGGCATCTTTAGTCCTACGGCCCAGCAAATAACGTCTTATATCAGACCCAAGCAGCATTTTTCTTGGCCTTACACAAGTTGCTAACGGCAAAAGTATGGCCTTGACGCACTCAAATTACGTTTTTTTTTTAGGTAGGTAAGAAGGACCCTTACCGGGTCGGATCCATCTTGGGTTGACCCGGTATACACGAGCAAGACCCTTGGGAGGAGGGGGGATGAGGGGGGAAACCTTCTCCCAAGAGCCTCTAGTGGGGCTTGAACTCGGGACCTCAAGGTCAACAAGTGACAAGCTTACCACTAGACTAAGTCTTGCTTGATGCACTCAAATTACGTACTTACGAGAATCAGTTGGGATATTCTACTAACCACATTAGAAGATCCGTGTTCACTAAGTTTCTTTCTAAAAAAAATAGCTCAAATGATTAGAGCTTCATCATACCAATCATGAGATTAAAAATTCGATTCTTATAAACGACTTTGTAAGCACATTTCGAAAAAAAAACTAAAAACTAAACTTCGGTCATCCTAATATAGATTGTTAGCATGTACAAGTAGTACATATGTGAGAAAATTTAAACAAACAATAACAATTACTGGGACAAAAGGAGTATTTACTAAAGCTATTTATCTAGTTAGGACTTAGGATGTAAAATTATACAACTATATTATGTTTTTTTTCTTTTGACAACGGTCTAAGTACTCAACTCAAACTGAATTTCAGTCTCACTTGATACAATAAAAATAACGTACGTACACAGTAACCTTCTTTCTCACCTAACGTACTTACGTCCTCGTAAACACTAGTCAATCATTCAACTCTTGTCTGCACACCAAAAAGCTACTCTTCTAAGCTAAGCTAAGCTTAGAAGAGTGCCTAAAAAAAGCCAAGCTAAGCTCAAGTGCTCAAGCACCTCCTGACCGGGCCCAACCATGCCGGGTCCGGGCCCACACATGATGTACGCACTGGGGTCGGCCCTAATCCTCATGCGATCATCAAATGGGCGGTTCAGCCCGCACCACTGCATGTGCTACGCCCTCAACGCCTTCTTCGGGCCGGACATCGGGTCCTTCTTTGAGTGGCTGACATCCACCCTTGGGTTGGGGAGCACGGTGGGGTCCGCTGTAGCTGATCTTGTTCATCACCCTTTTTATTATGTTGTGTTTCTTGGTCTCCCACTCTCTGTACTCTACTCTTGGGGTTCAAGACTTGCTCTTCGTAAGCACTACTAGAACTATTACCTTTAACGACGACGTAATAACGACCAAGAAGATTATTGTCGTTATTGACAATCATTAACGATCATTATTTACTCCCATCGTCATTTACTAAGGTGTTAAACACTAGCCTAAATTATATAATATCTTGTCCGTCGTTAATGAGATGATTAACAAACAAAAAAAGGAAACTACCTAAATCACCCCATTATAGCGCGCGAACTCTAAGGGCCTGGTAATTTTGAGATAAAAGGGCTGGGTAGTTTTCGTCAAAGCTAAAATAAATACAAAGAAAACCTAACTAGTGGTGTACAATATTTCTTAAATCTTGAAACACAACGGTGCTACACTACAACGCTGATTGATCATCGATCAAATGGCCTGAGAGAAGGTATCACCAATTCACGGTCACCCTACAAATTAACTCTTATTAATTTTGATCCCCCAATCTAGCCTCCTACTATTGTTCATATTAGACAAATTGATCATCCTGCGATTGCCGTTCATCATCCTACAAAGGTGAGATATTTTAATTGCAATGTTGTTTTTGATTTATTCACACTTTTATATTCTTCTCTATGTTACTTAGCTAGTAGTCGATTTAGAATTTTGGAGAATGATTGGTGTGCTTTTATCTTGATTTATTGGGGAGTTTAATTGAAAAATATATATGAAAAGGGAATAGTAGAAAAGTACACCTAAAGGAGAAGGAATATTATAATGAAATTGGGTTGATTGGGTTTGATGAACTTGCGAGTTAACAATCTGTATGTTGTAAAGAACCTGGGATATGAATATATGATGGAGTATTAGTGCATCCCATATGTTACTGTTGATATTTTCCCTGCTAAGATCTCTCATGAGACTGATAATGCTCAGAGTTAGTATATTCTCATAGTTTACGCTCTTCGTCTTCGGCGTATAACCATGCTATGATTCAGGGCTTGTGGTACTCTACTCATGCGCTGGGGTTCTTCTACTTATACTATATCTTCTACTGTGTACATTTTTCTTGGCCTAATAAGTTCTCCTAAGAAGCACTTGAGTCACTCAAATGGCACTTCATACCCCCTGCACTTAGACCTTTTAACGTACTTCTCCAAACTCCAAAGCCCAAGTTTATATACAAAAAACAACACAAAATAGATTTATAGATAGATTAAGATCGCTGAAACTGATCTGAACTCGATCCGACTGAGTTTGAGTTTGATATTTCGCCACCGTACATTTGGTTGTACTGTTCTCCCCCCTCCCCTATTGTGTGTACAATGAATTGTTTTTTTTATTTATTTATTATTTGGTTTTCTACGCTGTGATTAGAAGCTTATTTTTCTTTTATTTTGGGCAGGTAATTGAACAAGTGCACCCCATCAAAGAGTTACAGCAGCCATCACATTACTAACGGACATCACTTTTTTATTTTAGGCTAGTTATTTATTTCTTTGTATCCAGCTCCTAAAAGTTAGAATAATTTTGTAACATAGATTTTGGATTTGTGGTTTATTTATTTTCTTCATGCAAACATATTTGAACCTTTGTATCATTGAATTTATTATATTTTAATAAAAATTCCTTTTTATATATATGTCTGTAATTTCTTGAGGTTCATGTAATATTTGGTTGGTATTATTAAGGGATGGTGAAAAATCATAAATTATCAAATTGAAATAATAGAAAATATTTTCTAATCACAATTAATAACGATGATTCTTTCTCTCGTTGATTGTATAAGTGTCCATCGTTAATTGATATAAAGTAACGACGAGAATTTGGGTGGTCGTTAATGAATTACGACGACTAATGTGGTCATCGTTATTACTAATAACGATGAAAAACATAATGTTCCTCGTTAATATCAATAACGACGGGACTAGTTACCGCGGACAACATGGTCGTCGTTATTGATTTTAACGACGAAAAAATGACCATTTAACAAGGACTTTTTCCATCGTTAATGATTTGTTTTCTAGTAGTGAAGGGTGTTCTTGATTCTTTGTCTGGGGTGAGGTTATGTGTGTTTTTGTTGGTTGCATGCACGTGTTTGTTTTGTAGAGTGATTGTTAGATTCTGTTAATTGTCTGCTCAAGTTCTTTTGGGGATTTGGAATTATTAGTTAATGTATAGTTACTAATTATAGTTCTTTTTTTTGGGAAAACTAATTATAGTTCATGTGTTTATGCCTTTTGGTACGTTAGATTAGTTAGACAAAATATTTTGCTTATTTAAGTTAAGATTAGAACGACTTGGTATTTTTACCTTTTTAGCTTAAGATGGTCACTTTGTTTAAAATGTTGCTATTATGTGACACTTTTAACTCAGTTTGTGACCATCTTTAATTTTAAAGTTAAAATAGACGGCTTTTATGGATAATTCGTGTTTTTAAGTTTTTGCCTTAATGGCTTAATAAGAAAGAAGCTGGTGCCATTTTTAGTAAATGTCGGCTAGTTTAGGTGGTGAAGTTACTTGGACATAACTCTTTTTTAGTTCCATATGAGCCGCTAATGGCGTGTTTATGTCACTAACAGTGAATTGAACAAGCCATAAGACATTACAATGATTACAAAGAGGCCGGGTGGCGAATCTGATACTTGGATAGGTTCTGTCCCGGATGTTAGGCTTGATCATCTTAGAAAAAAGGTTCAATGCTAGTGACCTAGTGTCATACACATGTTTTGAGACTGCGTATCCGATATAGGGATTTGAAGGTAAATGAGAAGTCCATGGAGTAACATAGGAATACTACCATAGGCTGTCAAGAATGTTGTACCATGATTTTTTATAGTAAATGAACAGGAATAAATATTTCGGTAGTCATGAGTCATGACTCATTAATTTGATGCCACAACAGAGTTGAAGAAGCTAGTAAGTTTGAGTCTTGAGGGTAATGTTTTGTATACAAGGGGTAGAACATGTTCTCATCTAAACGAGAAGTTGTGAATCAGGAGACTGCTAGATATGATTTGGTAAAGGTCTGCAAAATGTACTAATTACCTTTCTTACTTTGCTCTAGTGCGAGGTCATTTTATGTAATGTTCATTATTAGTGTTACCTTACTCTTGTTTGTGATGTGTGGAAGATGGAATACCCTTGGTTTCGATCTTAGTTGGGCATTCCTTGAGCTTAGTTTCTTGGGCATACATTAGAGTGATCTCTTCATTGGTTTAGAATGAACAAATCAGTATATCTTATTGATGACATGGAATTAGCAGAGTGAACTCAGATTCTCGACGACTTAATGTATTATTTATGCTTTGGAAGAGGAAATATTCTGCACTAGAACAATCTAATCTAGCGTTCTCTACTTAAAATATTTTGATTTTTATATAAGATATCATATTATTTCCTTTTACCATAATCAAATGGTTAAGTCAATCTAGGTGGCCTAATATTCTATGGTTTGTTAGTTGGAGGCTTAATATTCAATGTATTATTAATTGGGCGCTTATTTTTCTAAGTTAAGTCCATAATCTAATGCATCAACAAATTATCTGTTGATGAAAAAGTTGTTATTCTAGGGCAGCCATTAATAAAGAAGTGTTGAGAGACTAATGGCATGAAATGTGACCATCTTAATATTCTAGGAATCTAGGCCATGCTATCCATCATAGACATCTGTTCTATTTGTGGCTCTTATGCTGATTTTTGTGTCCTCTTGAAGGTGCCCCTTTCAAGGATGCAATGCTTTCTGCTGATCTCAGCTGGTTCTTTGTCACACTTCTTCCTGGACCACTTATTTGAGGTAATGCTCTGTTGTGAATGCCAATATTCTTATAAGGTGTAAGGTGCTTGTGTTATCTGCTCGCCCTCTCTAGTGAGCTGAGTGCACATTATACAATATTTAGATAGTTGCATTACATAAAATAGTGTAGTGAACCTAACGGAGGAATGACCTCCGAAGTATGCATGGGGCTGTTGCTTGAGAGGAGGTCACAGTGTGTCCAAACATTGGGTACGAGGCTCAGATGTGATAAAAGGTAAAATGTTAATTGAGAAAAGAAAATGAGACGTATCGTACAGCTTCACCAGCAATTTCAATGATACAATCTGAATGCATGTTTGGAGTTTTGGCAGGTCAAGCTTTAATAGCCTTATGACCTTATCTATGTCAACTGCAAGCTAGTTAGTGGGGTGAGGCTGAGAGCTGTGACCGTCGGAAAATATATGAGATATGACTGCATGCATGAGGAACGGATAGTGAGATGAAACTTGTCTTGTACTGATCTCTGTATTGGTGATTGAGCTGCCATAGCAGAGATACTTGTTTGAAGATCTTTCATATTTTGTAACTGCAGGGATTCCGGAGCATTGAGTTCTGTTGTCACTTTTGTATCATCGCATTAAGGGCCTTTATGTCTATAAGTATACTAATAAACAAGTTTGATGGGAGCTTGTTGTGCAAGTTGATTATGTTTGTTGTTCTGCATCTCTAATTTCATTTGTGACTCTTTTTGGAGAGCATGTGTTGACAGTACTCAGTTGGAGTTGCTTCATGATCAAAAATGATTTCAATGTTTTTGTGCTTTAGTTCTTGACTGATTGACAAAATTGTGTAGTTGTGCTTCCACTTTGAAGACTTGGACAATTTTGCAAGTGCAGCAAGCAGCCCCCTCCACCCCCACCCCAACCCCCGGGGAGGAAAAAATGCAAAGCACTTGCTACTCTAATGTTATTCATGTTACGTTATTTTCTACATGTGGTTCAGGAAAACGGGAAATCTTCTGTGTACACTTGGATATTAAGCACTGGTTGGTGGATTGATCGTGCCCCTATCAACCCAGAAGCAGTGGTAGTAGTTGGCCTGCTGAGCATTTGCTTAATTGTTGGTTTCATTCACATCCACAGGTATCTTTTTTCAAATAGACCGGAGCTTTTGTGCAGATTCTTCTCCTCCTCCCATTGAGTTAGGTCTCTGATCATTTTCTGTTTTGACTATGCAGAGTGAAGCCTTCCAAATCCTTGAACACACAGTGTAATCAATCTCTACAGCTGATTGTGGCTACAGCATCTCTGTATTGCTTATGGTGTGCTAGCCAGATATACCTTGTGAATCCTCGTCAACCAGCGGTCGGTGAGGAGGCTGATCTAGGGGTTCTGTTGTTTCTATTTGCATACTTCTTCGCTCCTCACTCTCTCTGTATTGCATCCATGAACCTTAAAGATGCTCATGACGCAGCAGAGGATCTTCCCATGTAGATACATCTTATATTCTTATCACTTAAGTTTATATATTAAAGGTTTAAGAGAGCGGTACATGCAGTCCACTTTGGAGATGGTGCCTGAAACTTCCTCAGATAGAGACTCCATATTTTTTGTTTGCATGCGTAGGTGGTTGGTCCACCAGATCCCTTGTTGTATGCATTGTTTTGTTGTTGAAAATGCAATTGAAAAGTGTAAATACATAGCATTGGCTATAAATTTTGTAGTTATGTCCGTTTCATGATGTATTACGGTATCAAAATATGTCAATATATTATATCCGTCTTAGACGCCGAGTTCCGATAGCTGCTTTGCCTGTCATGTAATATTGATATATATTCTATGAGTTCAGTGGTGATAATATCGAACATAGATATATGGCCATCCATGTTGCTTTATTATCTTGATTAGGCGATTGAACCTTATTTTCTGCTGCTAAATTTATGCTAGCCAATGTTCTGTAAATACTCGCTATACTTTGCTGAATAATTGAGAAATGGAAACTCCAGAGATTGAAACAATAGTTGTGCTCAGAGACGGAAACATTCTCAAATACTTCAGATATCTAAATGGAACGGTCTGAACGTCCAGTTCCAATGGCATCTATGCATATCCTAAACTGAGATATTTTCCATGAGTCCTTAATTTCAAAGTCTCAATATGCCCATATACATCGAATCGTCACCTGCTTGTTGGAGGGTTTGATCCTTATTTTTGCGCAGGAAATATTATCTGAATGGACATACGAATACACAAAGCCTATTACATAAGAATAATCAAACAGAATGTTTCAAGGAGCAGGAAATGTGAAGTCACAACTGTTTAATTTCTACTAAGCCGATTATGCTCCCTATTCTTTGTGATTACTTGAAAAGAAATTCGACACATGGACCAACAGTACAGCTGTGTGTACAGATGCTTTAGCTGGTTCAGCTCTGGCTTGGTGAGCACAGTGACTCCTTAAGGAACGCAGGCAAGCTGAATGCAGCAGTGTGCATCTGAGAAACAATTGAGAGATCGGAGAAGGGAAAGAACACAAATCACATTTTATGCAACAATAATTATAGGGAGTTGCATCATCTTTAAACTGAAGAAAACAAGTACCTCGTTGTTATAGAACTTCATAGGTGTATTTGCGACCCTAGAGCATTCATTTTCATCCAAAGGGTTTACTGGATGCTTGAAGTCCACAGATGGTCCTTCGGTGGAGCAAAGCATGTACCCAATTACACCACTGAAAGTTCACCCATGACCATGAGTCAGTGCCGAAAAAGAAAAACTAAGAACAAAAATAGACAGAAAGTAAAAATAAGGAAAATTATATGATGTATTTGCTAAGAATGCAACATGATCATATGGGAGAGCATGCTTGCCTTTGGTAAGTAGGGACAGTTGTCCAGGCATAGTCGACCGATCCTCTGAAATATTTTCGACACTTTGTGATGACCTTTTCAAGTCCCAGATTGTTCATCCAAAAGCTTTCTGCGGGTGCACAGACGACACCCCCAGGGCGGAGGGCCTTTGCCACTGATTCTAGGAAGTCCTCATCAGCTAGTTCTTCCGCATAAGGTCCTAAATACCACAGCCACATTGTACATGTTCTTACTAATATACTCTAGACATATGATCTTTTTGTTGCAGACCAAGAGTAGAACAGAATGTATGTTGTGGATAAGCCAAAACATAGCACATCAGTAGATATACATGTTTTTCTATTATGTCTATAGACTTGTTGTTTTGTACAGAACAAGAGGAATCCGTTTTTCATCTGTATGAGACAGAGAGACTTTACCCATCATATGAAACGCGTCCAATATTACTGCATCGTAAGCGCCTGGAGGAGTAGACTTCAGAAACGCAATGCCTGCATTAAGATGAGGAAGAATCAAAAAAGCAAACATAGTCTTTTGCATGCTGAATATATACAACCAGATAATCATAAGGACTTCAGAACGATTTCAGTCTTACCATCACCCAAATGTAATCTTACGCGGGGATCCTTGTAGCCAATTGTTATGTCAGGGAAAAACTTTTCATAAACCTGTGATAATTATAACATGATGGTAAACAAATCAATATCCAATACAGTTTGTATTCACCTCAAGAACATATATAGTATGAGAAATAGTGCAGGTAATCTGATGTGAATTACTTGCATCTAATGTTGCAAAAAACCTAAAACTCTTTGTTGGAGAATTTTCCACACAA
>CAAKMY010025267.1:16904-44547 GCA_901111285.1 Corrigiola litoralis | reverse complement strand
ATAAATACAACATAAATGTATGAAGACGAAGGAATGACAATGCCATATGCTCCAAATATGCTCCAATATACCATAGGAGCATGCTATGTCACTTTCGGGAATTATTCCGGAAAATCAAAAATCGACCCAAACAGCCGGTTTTTGGGGACTGTTAGCCACAAAAAAAACTCGTTTCGGCCCCGAAATGGAATTGGACGAAAATTGGCGGGAGACATCCTAGACACATATAATGAAGCTTGGAACAAGAAAAAAGGCAAAAAGTAGCTTAGGCATAGCCAAAACCATCGAATTTGTCCATTATTCACATGCTCGAATCGAGCGATAAATACACCGTAAATCTATCAAGACGAAGGAATGACATTGCCATATGCTCCAATATACCCTAGGAGCATGCTATGTCACTTACGGGAATTTTTCCAAAATTAAAAAATCGACCAAAAAAACCGGTTTTTGTTGACTATTATCCACGAAAAAACCACGTTTCGGCCCCTAAATGGAATCAGATGAAAATTGGCGGGAGGCATCCTAAACACATATAATGAAGATTGAAACAGAAAAATTGGCAAAAAGTATCCTAAGCATAGCCCAAATCATCGTTTTGTCCATTAGTCACATGCTCAAATCAAGCGATAAATACAACATAAATGTATGAAGACGAAGGAATGACAATGCCATATGCTCCAAATATGCTCCAATATACCATAGGGGCATGCTATGTCACTTTCGGGAATTATTCCAGAAAATCAAAAATCGACCTAAACAGCCGGTTTTTGTGGACTATTAGCCATAAATAAACCTCGTTTCGGCCCCGAAATGGAATCGGACGAAAATTGGCGGCAGGCATCATAGACACATATAATGAAGACTGGAACAAGAAAATAGGCAAAAAGTAGCCTAGGCATAGCCAAAACCATCGGTTTTGTCCATTATTCACATGCTCGAATCGAGCGATAAATACACCGTAAATCTATTAAAAACCAGGAATTACATTGTCATATGGTCTAATTATGCTCCAATATGTCCTATGAGCATGCTATGTCACTTACTGGAATTTTTCAGGAAAATCAAAAATCGACCCAAAAAGCCGGTTTTTGTGGACTGTCGACGAAAAAACCTCGTTTCGGCCCCGAAATGGAATAGGACAAAAATTGGCGGGAGGCATCCTAAACACATTTAATGAAAATTGGTACAATAAATTTGGCAAAAAGTAGCCTAGATATAACCAAATCATCGGTTTTGTCCATTATTCACATGCTCGAATCGAGAGATAAATACACCGTTAATCTATCAAGACGAAGGAGTGACATTGCCATATGCTCCAATTATGCTCCAATATACCCTAGAAGCATGCTTAGTCATTTTCGGGAATTATTCCGAAAAATAAAAAATCGACCCAAAAAGCCCGTTTTTGTGGACTATTATCCACAAAAAAACCTCGTCTCGGCCCCGAAATGGAATCGGATGAAAATTCCCGGGAGGCATCCTGGACACATATAATGAAGATTGGAACAATAAAATTGGCAAAAAGTAGCCTAGTTTTGTCTATTATTCACATGCTTGAATCGAACGATAAATACACCGTAAATCTATCAAGAAGAAGGAATGACATTGCCATATTATCCAATTATGCGCCAATATATCCTAGGAGCATGCTATGTCACATTCAGGAATTTTTATGGAAAATCAAAAATCGACCCAAAAATCTGGTTTTTGTGGACTATTATCCACGAAAAAACCTCGTTTCGGCCCCGAAATGGAATCGGACGAAAATTAGCTGGAGGGATCCTAGACACATATAATGAAGATTGGAACAAGAAAATTGGCCAAAGTAGCCTACGCATAACCAAACCATCGGTTTTGTTCATTATTCACATGCTCGAATCGAGCGATAAATACACCATAAATCTATCAAGACGAAAGAATGACATTGCCATATGCTCTAATTCTGCTCCAATATACTCTAGGAGCATGCTACGTCATTTTAGGGAATTATTCCGGAAAACAAAAATCGACCCAAAAAGTCGGTTTTTGTGGACTATTTAGCCACGAAAAAACCTCGTTTCGGCCCCGAAATGGAATCGGACGACAATTGGCGGGAGACATCCTAGACACATATAATGAAGATTGGAACAAAAAAATTTGCAAAAAGTAGCCTAGGCATAGCACAAGCAATCAATTTTGTCCATTATTCACATGCTCGAATCGAACGATAAATACACCATAAATCTATCAAGAAGAAGGAATTACATTGCCATAGTATCCAATTATGCTCTAATATACCCTAGGAGCATGCTATGTAGCCTATGTCACTTTCGGGAATTTTTCCGAAAAATCAAAAATCGACCAAAAAAGCCGGTTTTTGTGGACTATTATTCACGAAAAAAACACGTTTCGGCCCCTAAATGGAATCGGACGAAAATTGGCTGGAGGTATCATATACACATATAATTAAGATTGGACTAATACAATTGGCAAAAAGTAGCCTAGGCATAGCCCAAACCATCGGTTTTGTCCATTATTCACGTGCTCGAATCGAGCGATAAATACAACGTAAATCTATTAAGACGAAGGAATGACATTGTCATATGCTCTAATTATGCTCCAATATACCTAGGAGAATGCTATGTTAGTTTCTGGAATTTTTCATGAAAATCAAAAAATGACAAAAAGCCGGTTTTTGTGGACTATTATCCACGAAAAAATACTCGTTTCGGCTTCAAAATGGAATCAGACGAAAATTGGCGGGAGGCATCCTATACACATATAATGAAGATCGGAACACGAAAATTGGCAAAAATAGCCTAGGCAAATCCCAAACCATCGGTTTTCGTGGGTGCTTAATCTGACAAGCAATTTATCTGCGCTTGGCGAAGCTATATCTTGTGCAAGTACAAGGAATGTAAATGAGCCGAGCTTGATCGAGCAATAGTATGTTCATGTTCATGTTCATTTAATTTAATCGAGTTCGAGTTCGATCTCGAGATTTAGTGCGAGCTCAAATATCTGTTTAAGCTCTGTTCATCTTTTATTGATCGTGTTCGAGCTTTGTTCATTTATTAATCGAGCTTTATGCGAAACCGAGATTTGAACGAGTTTTTTAAATAAGTCGAGATTATGAAAAATTAATTTTGAAATTATTAATTCCAACTCCCAATACCATTCAACATTTAATTAATAATTGTTCATTTATGACTAGATTTAAGCAATTTATCAGTCAAAGACAACTTTTTCATTATTAGCTTCTATCTAAGGCATGATATTTGCAATGTCATATTTTTCAAATACATACAATATTTAGTTAGGTTCAAGTTTGAATGAAATTTTTTAATAAACGAGTTTTTAGACGAGTTTGTTTATCAACATTATTAAACTAGTTGTTCATGAACATAGATAAATAAACACTATGTTGTTCATGTTCAAGTTCATTTGTTGATCGAGCTTCAAAAAATGTTCAAACTCGGTTCATTTATTAAATAAACGAACAAAAACGAGCTTTAGTCGAGCTCGAGTTCGAGTTGTTCATTATTGAAAGCTCAGTTCATTTACACCCCTATGTACAACATGTGGGGTGCTTCTTCTGTTACGTTGTATGAGAGGATTGTGTATCAGAGTCGAATACTACAGGCAGGGAGGGATAATTGGGGGGGGGGGGGGGGATGAGATAACAGATTCTTTGATTGAATCAACTAATTTATTAAGTCAATTAGACTATTGGTTACCTTGCTCAGAACAAATGAGCACTCGAAGCACGTTTTTGATCATGAGTATATAATTAACTCTGAAAAAGAGCCTGATGAAATATATCTAAATAGAACTTGGAAGTGGACAATTCTTGATAATGAGCATGTCACAGTTTAGTGTCCGAAAATTACTAAGGACAAAATGTGATGAGGTAGTCTGCGCCTGTAGGGCAAGTGAAGGTGCTACTAGCATCATCATACGGGTAACTGTAAGCTTGAGGGCACAGTCCCTTGAAAAATTGAGACTTATCTGTTGGTGGGCAAGTCTGGGGGGTGCTGTAAGCTCCAGTGCAGCAATATTGCGGCTCATTGAATGCAAAGCATGCACTCTTGCAGCCTATGGTGCTCATCGTTGGAGGGTCCTTCACAGCCTGCGTCTCTGGGCATTGAACGTTAACATTCGCGCTACAGCTAGTTGTGGGACACCCGCTGGACGGAACCACTGATAACGGTAAATTAAAACCGTCAACAAGACTAACATCATAGAAGTCCTTGTTCATGTTGCCTGCCAGGGTAATTTCCGCCAGCGTTGCAGGTGGAGTTCCTCCTTTTCCATTGCATGATATATTACCAGATCCACAATCACCTGTGCCGCACCTTAACAACAAGAAAGCCAAGAGTTAGCCTACTTCATATAATAAGAGGCAGCCAAAATATATCATGTGGTATGTGGAGTTACTGACCTAAAGTTGCCACTGGGGTCGGACTGGCAAAGCGTACGAGCCCAAAATCTGCCAGACCAAGTGGTTGGCACATCCAGCGACTGTGTGGCACCATTGCTTAGTTCAAAGCCTGTTGAAGATAACATTGGACTGCTTGCTCCATTGAGAGTTGCTGGCCATATGGTGTATGGGCAATTGTTTTTAAATGTAAATGTAGTGGACTGGACTCCTGCTAAGCACATATTTTGTTGAAGATTTGTTAAAACTTGAAAAATTCACCGTTACGGATAAATCACGATAGACGTCAGTTTCATCAGAGGAAATCACATAGTTGCACATTTACTATAAATAGGCAGACTAAATGATTTAGTGATTTGAAAATTAGCTAACAACTTGCGACACCAGGTCGTACACTCGTACTCATATAACTGTTTTTATGACAATTAGGTATATAGTATTCGACTTGATATATTTAATGTGACTATATTTTCCTTTCTTGTTCGTGGATAAACAATGGTCACAACTTACAAACCGTGACCATTCAAACTATGATTGCCACAGAAAATAGATATAGTATGCGAGCCGATCAAAGATCAGGGAGAAGTAAGAAGCTAGCCTACCAAGGCAAACGGCAAATAGTGTATTTCACTTTGAATTTTGACACAGTGAATACGGTAACGAACTAATGGCCCATCTACCATAGGTAGATAGCTATCGATCTACGGAAAATTAATTTCTTGTCTAAGAAAGATGCAGCGATCTTCGAATATCTATAATATAGAATGGACAAGCAACACGTATAAGAAAATTATAGTGTGAATTATACATATATACCAAAATCTAAGATACTAGCATGGATTAATTTCCTCCCTGAAGAAGAAAAGTTCGATTATTTTAGCATTCACATGTTACTATTTTGAGGTCTGAGGAATGCATATACTTAACATGCCCGAACCCATCTACTCTAGGTGGGTAACTATACAATTATCAAACAAAAAAAAATATTTAACATGCACGAAATCTTAAGAACTAAACTTGCTCAAGGCCCAGGGGAAGGAAATGATGGAGAAGAAATATGATAGATATGAACAACTTTGTGCGCAGAATTTGATCACAAAACGAGGCTGGCTATGCTAAAAAATTCTGCAGAGCACCCATGGCCATGCATGCAACAAGGCTCAGCAAAGCGGAGTAGGAGATTGACAGCACAAAATAAAAAATGGAGAATACTACGTATTGCATAAGATAGTGTAGAACCAGCCAAATAGTAGATAGTTACCTCCTAAACCGCTGACAGTAATCAAGACAAGGGTGATGAGTAACACAGCCATTGCAAAAGTATGTGTAAAAAACCTCCCCTCTCTTTGTCTAGTATTCACCTGCTTCTTTTCAGTTTGACAATGAACTGTGTATATGATACGTGTTATATATACTCTTACCATCCTTACCATCCTTAGAAAATTGTCAAATTTCCTATTTCAATCTGTATACAAATAGTAGTTACTACTGAAAACCCATATATAACTCACTAAATACATTGAACCATATCATCTTTTTAAGAGAACATATAATTCTAGTTAGGAAACAATTCAGCAATTGTATATATAAAGGAGATAATTTGGATCAACAAAAAAATATATAAAGGAGATGATAAAATAAATTCTATCTTTTTTTATTTTAATATTTTAAGATTGTAACAACCTTTCGAAAAAGTCTTGGAAAAGACAGAACCATGCTGACCCAATAAAGAAATATAAATTTATGATTTGACTTGTGCTTGTAAAGCTTGAATTGATTGAAACAAACACGTCTACTTTTATATTAAAAATAAACGGTTTTTTCTAATAATTAGTGCAACCTTTCAAAGGCGGAGGGAATATGACACATTACCTCAGAAGAGGTGGTGACAAAACTTGAGATTCTCACAAAGAAGATAAAATTGCTCCCCTATTTGTCATTATGAAAAATGGGATGGAGGGTATTAGTAAATGGTATTTTCATTACTATAGTTTAAGATGCATCGAGGTGTTGGCAACATGCCCCTTCCAATTAAGTGTTAGGTGGAAGCGCGGTGATAGACAATGCGACATCTGAAAATAAATTAAAACAAGAAAGACAAGAAACATATGTTGACGTGACTCATTATCAATGTGATAGTTACGTCCACCATAGTATCCCGGATTGCACTACATGAGGAGAACACAAGTACATACCCAAAATTCGAGCACATAGATACTGATGAGAAAATCTAACCCTGACTTTTCTCTCTGAATTTCTCTTATGGCACGAACTGGGGTGTTTATATATTAAACCCTATTAATGCAATGACCAAATACAAAATGACGATGTAAAAGATATTACAAAAACTCATTACTAAAACGATCAATGAAGAAATCCCCGAAGACTCGCCTTGAAACAAACCAAAAAACAAAACCTGATGAGCTCGACTCGAGCGAGCCTGACTCGACTTGAGTGAGTTTTGTTTGACTAAAGCGAGCCTTGGTCAGGCTTTGTTGGCTCCCAAGTTTGGCCCGACTCCCCTCTCATGTGCTTGAGTCGAGTGTTGAGTGATCACTCGATACGCTTTTTCTCCGAATCTTCAACTCACCATCTAGCCTCATCTCAATCAAACCCGAAACTGATCGTTCAAGTCACTTACTAACACCAAGGAGTAGGTGATTAACCAACATGCTCAACCCTTGTATAGGCTTGTTTCCGGCAAGTCTGCGACATGGGCATTTGAAAGTCATCAAGAAGCGTTTCAATGGTTGGAAGAAAGGAAGGGATAAGGAACTCTGACTTCCACCTAAACTCATATTTTATGCCTTTACATTAAATTTTTTTTCTGTAACGTGGAAACCTGCGACCGCCGCCACAATTAGAATGTAAAGGCTTTTTTCTATACAGTTTGTTTTTACAAGACAACGCTATATTGAATTGGCTCTATCAAATGATTTCAAATTTGCAAGCGTCAACTTTGTTACTATGTGACTTGCTAAAAACCTGACATCTATAGGTGTAGAAATGTAGGATGAAATTACAACTGAACTGTGAGAAATTTTAACTAATTTAGCACAGAAGAAATTAGAAAAAGGGAAGTTTTACCATTTTGTGGGATGTAGAAGAATACACAAGGAATCACATAGATGTTATCTCTGCTAGTCTGCTGCTTGCTTACACGCTCTGTTTTCTGATGATCCGTGATTTCTATGTCAGTTACATACTCATTGTATATGCTTGATGAAGCTTCCCTAAGATGAAGCTTTATACGCTTGATTGCTTGTCCACAGATTTATATTTTTTTTTTCGTTTCATTTCACACATTTGTGTATCAGGTTGTACATCTGTGCTACATTTTTAAATTTATTTAGTCATTTATTTATTTGATCTTTGAGTATGCTTAATCTTAGAAACATGGACCTCGCTTGTTCGGGAAAATCAAAACAAATTAAAGCTACGACTTTTTGCTTGATTTTGGCGAAGCTACCTTGTGCACTGTATGAATGAATTTGAGTAGTGTGTATCTGAGCGGAATACTAAAAGTGGTTTATCACTCAAATTAGTTACCATCCAGTGATGCCCTATAATTATCCTTTTGGTAATATAAGATAGGAAAGAGTTGGTGTCATATGAGGTGAGTGGTGTTGTTATGTGTTCATTTTTTATTTTATTTTTTTAATGTTGGGGTGTGTTGGTGGCTACGGAGTCTTTAGGTGTGTCATGATATTTGAATTGACGTTAATGTTGAGTCTTTTTTTGGGTGGTTACCTTACTTGAACAATAGGCATTTGAAGCACGTTGTTGATCATAAGTATTTTAATTGACTCTGAAAAAGCGCCTGATGAAATATCTGAATAGAACTTGTAATTAGATAGTTCTTGATTATGAGTATGTCACACTTTTAGTGTACCAAAGCAACTAAGGACAAAATGTGATGAGGTAGTTCGCTCCTGTAGGGCATGTGAAGGTGCTAGTAGAATCATCATACGCATAACTGTAAGCTTGAGGGCATTGTCTCTTGAAGTATTGAGACTGATTTGTTGGTGGGCAAGTCTGAGGGGTGTTGTAAGCTCCAGTGCAGCAATATTGCGGCTGATTGAGTGCTAAGCATGCACTTTTGCAGCCTATGGTGCTCATCGTTGGAGGGTCCTTCACAGCCTGCGTCTCTGGGCATTGAACGTTCACATTCGCTGTGCAGCTAGTTGCGGGACACCCGCTGGATGAGCCTTGCGGAACCAATGATAACGGTAAATTGAAACCATCAACAAGGCTAACATCATAAAAGTCCCTGTTCATGTTGCCTCCCAGGGTGATTTCCGCCAGAGTTGCTGGTGGAGCACCTCCTCTTCCGTTGCATGATATTTTACCTGAACCACAATCACCTGTGCCACACCTGAACAACAGCAAAGCCAAGACTTAGTACAGTGTTGGCACTGATTCTTGGTTGTCTCTTATCATCAAGAATCCTCGACAAAAAGTGGAACTTAACAACTTCAGCATCTTTTTACCTAAGCACGATATATGGTGTCGTAACACCATAAATAAGATACATTTCCCCAATAGTTCACTGCAAAATATGCGTTGTTACTGACCTAAAGTTGCCACTGGGGTCGGACTGGCAAAGCGTACGAGCCCAAAATCTGCCGGACCAAGAGGTTGGCACTTCCAGCGACTGTGTGGCTCCGTTGCGTAGTTCGAAGCCCGTAGAAGATAATATTGGACTAGTTGCCCCGGAGAGAGTTGCTGGCCATATGGTATATGGACAATTGTTTTTGAACGCAAATGTAATGGACTGAACTCCTGCTAATTACGATTTTTTTGAAGCACTGTTAGAACTTGGGTAAATTGCCGTTACTAACTTCTCATAAAAAATGTCAGTTGCATCATCAGTAGTGACTGATCTGTGAAAATCAAGGCGAAAATGGTTTTCTATAGCTAACTACAGCACCATATATCAGCATATAATTACACATCTACTATCGATAGGTAGACTTCAATTGTTTTAGTGATTTGACAATTAGATAACAACTTGCGACAGCAGGTCCTACTCAATGTATAACTCTCTTAATGACAATTAGGTATCAACTTGATATATGACTATATGTCCCTTTCTTATATGTGGATAAACGATGGTCACAACTCACAAGCCATAATCACTTACAACTATCCTTGAAAATGATGGAGAAAATAGAAGATAGCCTACCAAGGTAAATGGTAAATAGTGGTAGCATATTCGAAATTAAGCAAGCATTCACATGACTACTAGATATACGTGGTTTCCCTTTTTTTCTCCCTTCACGATGTTTAACTTTAATGTAAAAGGCAAAGTGCAAGTAAAAAATGTCTCATGAACTAGGAGGAATGAGGGATGGGGAAGGGAAAAATTAGTGTATGTCACTATTAGAATTGCCACACAGCAAGAAAGCTATTCCCATCTCTCTCTCTCTCTCTCTCTCTCTCTCTCTCTCTCTCTCTTTCTCTCTCTCTCTCTCTCTCTCAAAAACCTAAACATAAAACCGCCGCCCACTCCATTTCTTCCTCAGGCTGGGGGTGGCCTTTTTGGGTCATTCCCGGCCTAATCTCGTTTATTTTCAATGCTCTTCTACATCTTATGTATTATAAATAATTTTCTCTCTCCGTATGAGAGTCTTGCTCTCCCTTTTATGGGTGGTTTCTTCTCTCTTTTTATGGGAGTTTATGTGTCTCCTTCTGTGAGAGTTGGTGTCTCATGGGCTGATCTGATTCTTTCTTGGTCGAGTTTGGTCAAATCTACAAGCCCTTTAATTTGTCAATGGAGTTTGTGGCCATTACTGTCAACTTATATGGTGGTGCGCCAGATACTAGTGTTTCTTCTGCAAATTGATCGAGGTGACAAAGCTCCTCTCCTTCGAAACTACGAAAGATCATTGAAGACCCCCTCGTTCAAAACTGTCTTGATACAGGATCTTAGAGGGTATTCAGAAGCGTTAGATCTAAGTGTTATTGATCTTAGTTTTCATTGGGTTGGACTTTGTTTATCATTGTCAAACTTGTATTATGAAGTGATCATTATCTGGTGTAGATGCCGTATGGCTTTTCATTAATGAAATTTCACCTCCCTTCAAAAAAAAGTAAATACGATAACGGACTATCATGGACAGCTATATATTTCGAAAATTTATGTTTGGCCTAAGAAAGATGCAGTACTCTTTGAGTTTTCCGTTAGACAGAAATAGAATGGATGGGCAAACAACACGTAACAGAAACATTGCTGTGCGATAAACACCCAATTGTATTAGTATAAAATAACACCTTCCCCTCAAATAGAAAGTTCTATGCTTTCAAACTTTCGAAGCAAAGACGAAGTTTGCATGCTACAATATATTCAGGTCTAAGGAATGCATATAACAAGCACGAATTCAATAATACTAAACTTGTAATGCCAGTTTCCATCTCCAATTCGGATAACCATTGAGAGAATTCAATATCTTGATATTTATTTTCATAAATGTTTAGTAGACAAATGTTCATATCTATATCAACATCTTTCTACATCATTTGCTTCACTTTCGGCAAAGAGGAAGAAGGAACAACTTTATCCATAGAAAGTATTGATCAACTTAGCTTGTAAGGACTAAGGAGTTGCTCTAGTTTAACCACATGTCTCAAATTCGAGACCTTGGAAATGAAGAGGGAAATTTATCTTCCTATTGGTTATCCAGGCTCGAAACCGCAATAAACCGAAAGGTGAAAAACTAAAAAAAAAAAAAGGAACAACTTTTATTTAGGGCGGATACGAAGATGTCGATGTGCACAATTTGATCAAAAACGAGGCTTGCTATGTTTTATAAATCTGCAGAGCCCCATGACCATGCATGCAACATGGCTCCATTGCTTAACCAAAGCGGAGCGTAGGAGATTGACAGCAAAAGATAAATTTCAAAGAATAGTGCATAAGATAGTGTATAACCACCGAAATAATAGTTAGTTACCTCCGAAACCGCTGACAGTAATCAAGACAAGGGTGATGAGTAACACTGCCATTGCAGAAATATAATGTGTAACAAATCTTCCCCTCTCTCACTCTTTCTCTAGGATGCAACTACTTCTTTCAACTTCACAATGAATTGGGGATATGATACGTGTTGTATATATAAGACATTATCACTGAGGTGGTGGTAACAGAGCTTGAGATTTTCACAAGAGGATAAAATTGCTCCCCTATTTGTCATTAATGAAGAAAAGGATGGAGAGTATTAATAAATGATATTTTAGTACTTAGCTATCCTCAACCTATTCCCTTTACTAACCGAACAAAGAGTGTGAGATTAAATTGTTGAATTTTCCATTCTCAATTTCCATTCTATTTCCCATATCCTAATTCCTAAGCTCCCTTATCACATTCTACCAAACAACCTCCTAACGCTTTTACGAAATTCTCGGTGATAAAAGGGGGTTGTATGTTTCTTATCCGTATTATTGAAAACATGCTCTTACAACCTTACCTTTACAATTGTATTTTTTCTTCTTGGTTCTTTTATTTTTCCTTGAGATGTTTGAAATACGTTGTCACTATCTTTGGTGTGCATCAAATAAAGTAGTAAACCGGCAGACGCCTATTAACATAAGAACACTGTGATATACTCCGTATAAAATAATGTTGTTACACTATCCCTCGTTTTACTTGCAAATAATGATACAGTGATTCATATATCAGTCATAATTCTCCTACAAAAAGAGTATAGTAGTTTTACATAAATTAGGATTGTTTTCCGATACATTCCTATTGCTAATATCACCCTTTTTTATAGGATTGCTTCAAAGTTCAAACCATAATAGCATTTTGCCGAAATGACCCATAATATCACCCTTTATGCGCACGTTCATTGTTTCACAACCGTATAAATATACGAGTACGTATCTTATTCCCTTGCAACACAAAAGCTATAGCTGCTCAACGCCATTGAGATGACTGAAAAGCGATCTGCACAGAGCTAAAGATAGGAAGTAATTACTCATAAAAAATAAGTAATATAACCCCTCGAGGTGTTGGCAGTACTTGCCTTTCTAGAAGTGTAGGTGTTTTGGCCAACATGCCCAACCCTGGTAGAGGCTTGCTTCCAACAAGCCTGCAACATGAGCTCATATTATCGAAAGCATTTCGAAGTCATCAAGAAGCATTTCAAAGGGCGGAAGAGGGGGGAAGGGATAAGAAACTCCAACTCCAAGCTAAACTCATATTCTATGCCTTTATAAATTGAAGATTTTTCACTTTACAATTTGTTTTTACAAATTTCTCACAACTCTTTTAAATTGGCTCTGTCACATGATTACGAATTTGCAAGAGTCAACCATGTGCGCCAATGCATGGACGTCTTCTTGGATAATTGGCTGAAAACCTGACAACAGTAGGCATAAAATTAAATCACAACTACACAGAAAAAATTTAAACTAATATTAGCACAGAAAAAGAATAAAAAGAAGGGAAGTCTTATTACTTGGTGGGACGTACAAGAATATACAAGTAATCACAAAATGTCATCTCTGCTGCTTGCTTAGACGTTCTAGGTCCTTCAGTTGTGCTTTCAACCATACGTGCTCATGTCTCATCCTTTCGAGCTGAGACTCAACCACAAGCATCTCGTCCTTGAGCAGATGAATTCGTTTCTCCATCCACGCCATAGCCTCCACTGTCCTTTGACCAGTACCGAGGCCCACAGAAGTTATGTGGTCCGCTTGAGGAATTACATAAACTTGTTGTGGTCTACTCAACAGAATGACTATACTGAGCTGCAGTGAGACAAGGACAACATCAACAAACGGAGGCAGGGAATAGTGAGAGCCAACTTTTAAACAAACCCTGCGACACCATGCACATAGACGCATATGCATCAGCATATAACTTCCAGCGTTGTTTATGTGCCTTTTGTGCTTTTTACATTACCTTATATTGGGAATCAACAAATACCTTCCATCATATAAAAAGGTAGTCCTACAGAAATTTCAATATGAAGTACATAAAACATAGAAAAGGTACATTACAGATACTCAAAACCGTGTGCACATATACGTGAATGCACCTGATGATTTCCGTAGTTAACGAAATCGAGCTACGTTTGCTACTATAAAAACAGTTCTTTATGTCTCATGAAACCCTCTCGATAGAGAGAGAAATAAAAGATTTCTCTAAGCCTAAAAAGAATTCCGGCTAGCCGTCAGATACAGACACTTGAGACAGACTTGTAAAATCCGGAGTATCAAGTTACTTCTCCAAATCGAAACGGAAAAAAATAAAAAAAATTATGCAATACAAAAATAATTAAAAAATAAACTTGAAGGGGAGATGCGCATCGTTTCCATATTTACTACCCATTTACTTAAGCACAAGATAAATCAGCTAAGGGTAATGTCAAATGGCTCAAAATCTTATCAGTGCCTGAAAATTTCAGTGGGGAAATGTTTTGAATAGGAAATTGACAACATTAGAGATCATACCTGCATCAAAAGGAGGATAAGAGAAAACGCGATCACCATGGATAGTTTAAGGTTGCCTTGACTCTTCAAATATGAGCAAAATTTTACTGCGGATTCTCTCAGAGTAGAGGTGATTGTAGCAGCATGGAATAGATTTCCAGTTTGTCCATTATTGCCCAGAGTGTTAGCAACAGTGTCACTAATCCTCCTAGACTCGGAATTGCCATGCGACCTTTCTGTTTGTTCTCCATTTTGTCCTGTACTTTGCTGATCAATTCGATTAGCCTCAAGCGTATTACCTGTAAAACCTCGTACGCCACAAAAGGAAAACATGTTTACTTATTTATAAATTAAACAAGCAGGTTAAAGCTTCCAAATCTCATGCTAAATAACGAATTGTAAGATGGGTAATGTGGAAAGTTCATGACATATGAACTTCGTCTTTGTACCTTCTGTTTTCTCAATATTCTTCTGCTTTAATGTTTCATGTGCCTGAAAAGAAGAATTACACAAGGATTCTTCACTTACTGTCAAAATATGACAAACTCCAATATAAAAGCAGATGTGGATCATAAGGAGAGAGAAAATACAAGGTTTATCCAGGTTGCATAAGCTTCTCGACACTCTTCCATGGTTGACTGCTCTATCTTACCTATGATAAAATAAGCACAATCAGTGTCAATCAGATAGTCCGATAAATGCAAGAATAAACATAACAAGGTGGAGAGTTACAGAAAAAGTTTGCAGCAGATTCAACAAAGAGGAAGCATATTACTGCCGAGATTGACAGAAGCATTAAATCTGGCTGAGGCAGGAAGGGGAACCCAAACCTAGGGCAAAAGATAAGAAAGAGGACAAAAACCAAAGACAAGCCGGGAAACAAAAAAGCGCATAAGTTTGGGTCCTGAGGTACGTCATCCTCTTGCTTAGGTCTCGAATCAATTATGGTGAGAGAGAGAAACAGAATTGTCGGCTTCAAGTCTGAAGCTATGCTTCCACTTGCAAGGGAGGTCAGTTACATTTTATTTCAATCAACATAATAAGGCGGATACATCATACATCACTTGATCTTTAACTGCAATATAATCATGATTACATTCCAGTTACTCCACAAACCTTAACTTGATCCCCACAAAAGCACCAAACACAGAGAGGGACAAAACAAATCGTAACATTTCAATGGTACTAAAATAATCCCTCTGCCCCTTAAAACTGTACAAAAGCGAACATCTGTCATCATTGATTGTCTCTTAACATTTTTCAAACAAGTAATTGACCATACAGAATAACTGATAGTTGGGGAAAGAATACCCCATTCCTACAAAAACTAGTTACAATTTACAGTTGGCAGGGAGCAGCCTTAATCCCCCTTTGTGAAGCACAATAGAAATATTAAAAATCCCTCCAAAGTTTCTAACACCAGAATGCAAAACATATATTAAAAAACCAGCCCCAAGATAAACCTATACATGCTTAAATGTGGTACCTTTTAGTCGCTGATTTCACAAAGAATTAGACTGTGGTAGATGGATTTGTGTTCAAAACTCAAAGTGCAACGGAAAATGGTAGTCGGCCTTATGATGGTTCTTTAACTATTTCGCTGAAATAGCACATAGACAACATAAGGACAGAGAGAGAGATGTTCATCAACACACCTTTCCATATTGTTTTCTTAGAGAAAGCCACGTTGACGTACACTTGCAAAATACAACCTTCCGATTTTTCAGCATCCTCCTGCACATCCCAGAGACCCTGACACAGCAAACAAAGAAAAGATTACTAACAGAAAATCTAACTGATGAAATATACCGGCCAAAGGAAGCTAGTTCCTTGTGTATCCGATTTTTCAGTAATAAGGTCGAAACATCATCTCTTCATAGTTTAGCCTTCTCTTTTCGTCAAGCAGTTTACTGATGCATTTTGACCCTATAGTGCTAGTTCATGCCCTCTTAAGGGTCTATGTTCTATAACTTGGGCCAGGCTAACCATACCCATAAGTGACTTGCAGTTATGGATTCCTATTGTAGTCCAAGATTCCGCATGGCCCATAGGTGCTGATGTCTACATTACACAACTCTGCAGCCAACATGCAGAGTCAGAAGAAGCAGCATGTACTATATTTTCATACTCAAGTTTCAGATCATCAGATTTCTATTTCCATACTCAAGTACCAGAACTGTCTCAAACAGTATCGGTAGCACGGGATATCTTTCAGGACAACTGAATCAGAGAGATCAAACAGACTCTTGGGACCTTATAAAGCTTTAGAACATGTAAAGTCAATACCAAGCACTTGTATCTTCATAGACTTTGGACACTGTACATGAATTCTATATCCGCCTCTGTTGAGTTTTGCAAAATCATGGCTTTACATTGTGGCCACAGCCTCACAAGCGCCACCAAACTTGTACAAATCAAAATTCTGAAACTGCTTAAACCAAGCCCGCCCGGTCATAGACCCCTTACTAAGTCTGGTAAGAGCCTTCTATGGAACTCAATTTAGAGCCTATAATGCACACATACGAGAACGTGAATGACCAGAAGGAAACTTTTGACAGAAATTCAAGGAGGCCTGATAAGGTAGATGTCCGTCACGCCAGTCTCCATCCCAAGATTTGAAAGCAAAATCATCCCAAAGGCTACATAAATTATGCACTGGAGACAATATATAAGATTGAGTCACCCATTTCCATCGACAAAGTAGACAATATATATACACCATGCCCCAAATACCTTTAGTCAAGCCCAATTAAGAGACTCACTCTTGCTTAGTGACTTCTAAGCAACCAAGACAATGGCAATGTCAAAAGCCTCCAGAGGACCCTATACGCGTCCACATACGTTAATTGGGTTCTAGCTGTCAGCAAGACAATTCTAGATGAGGCAGAGTTAAGTATATGGACTCTTTATGGGCTAAGCCAGCAGGGGCCTTTAAGGGCACCCCAATTTCTGTTATCTAATGAAGTTGGGACCTTTTGTAGCTCTTTCCTGCGGAGAACATTTGACCTTTTATCCTGATAGTTGATTACACGATACATTTTTTGTCTATCTAAAATATATTAGAGCAAGATACGACTACTGTCTTATAGTTTAACTAGCTACTGTACAAAAAAAAAAAAAAAAAAAAGTTTCTAGACGACTCTACATCTCTAAAGAGAAGAGAAGCCTATTACTTGATGCTTATTATATTATCCGAAAAAGGAAAGTAAGGCAGAAAATGAGATAGCCAAGCCCAAGTGCCTTTAAGAACCATAGTCACCAATAAACACATCTGAAGCTTTAAACAAAAAAAAAGTATATTTCTTTAATCTCGTTAATCCAATTCTGGTATCCAATTACAAGTGAGATAAATAGGAAGCTTCTTAGGGACACTGTCCCAAAGTGCATCAAAGGCCAAGCCAATGATAGAAGATCAAAAAGGCCACCTTGGAAGCCCATCAAAAGCCATATACCCTCAAGACAGGCATTACAGCTCCTCGATCACAGTGGAAAATTAGGATATTTATTTTTAATATCAGGCAGCACTGGAAGTCATCCGAGACACAGAGTAGCATGCAAGATCATAGACTACATTAGAATTAGCCTCATGAGAGCGCTCGCAAGACCAGGTACACAGATACAGTGGAAACCCCTAATGCCTGTGCCTGAAAATCTCTACGGAAATTTGACAGCAGCCTCCTCGGTTTGCCTATAGCCTACTATGAAATATCTAGTGTAATCCAAGACCATAAAATTTTAAACCTCTTCGTATACATCTTTGCTAATTCTCCTTTCAAACAAAGAAGAAGTTCAATCTATAGATGTTTGAGCAAAAATTTAAAGTGGGAGAGAAGGTTTTGTCCTCATTTACAAGTACACAACAAGTACACGACATGGCATCCTTAGGAGGCTGTTTCTCTGAATTTCATACTGTTTAGAACGGAAATCATTTCAAAAATAAAGGGAAGGGGAGTAGAAAAATATAGAAGGATAGATGGGTTAGTGTGTAATTCTAAAATTAAAGTAACGGGCAAAGGAGATACCTACGAACCACGACTAAGGATGCAAGAAATATCAATTGTATAATTGATAAAAGGGGTAAATGTTGAGCCAAAAGTCAGTAACAGAAAAAAAGATGAAAAGAAAATTGGACATCGAAGAAGAAATTTACCTCGACAGTGAAGTAATCTGCATAAGGCACATCAGTCACTTCCTGTGAAGTCTTGATAACCAGATGACTGACAAGAGTATTGAAGAAAAAAAAAATTGTCAAACAATCATCTAATCTCTGACTTAATATTGACAGTAAATAATACATCATTCAAATACGAAACTCAGCATCGGTACCAAGTACTGTCTACATCCACTATTGTTGTCTTAATGTCTAATTTAGTTTATCCTGGAAATATTACATCTTATTAAGTTCCTCTAGTGCAGTTCATACACAATATGACATTTGGGGTAGACATTCAACAAATGTGTTAATAAATACGAGGGTTTCAATAAGTATTTTGGACAAGTTCCTCAACAAAGAGATGTGGGAGTAAGTGACACTGAAAAATATCAAAGTCAGCAGTACACGCTGATCCGGAAAGCGATACTTATTCAGGACAAAGAGTGCTTTTTGGTGAGAAGGGATAAAACTTCTAGTTTTATGATTCTACCATTTAGGAAGTGCCTGAGAAATGTGTGAGTTGACAAACCTATTCTTGTAAACCTGATAATTCTGTGTCTCCTTGCAGCCACCACATTTTGCACCTAGTGAAACAAATAAGAAAATCAGAAACCCATGCCAGATATAATTTTTCTCATGACACACACTGAAAGAGATGGAACATACCGAAGTATACTTTAATTGGATGCTGGAATGTTTTCTCACGAGTATATCCAAATTTGTCGAAAGGTGTCCATGGAGTACACTTAAAATCTAGACACATAACAGCGACAAGGAGATAAGCAACATAACTGGAACAATATTAAATAGACTGATGTCTATGATTTCTTGCTTCTTTTCTTTTTATATTATTTTCCTGGCATTAAAGCTTTAAAGAGAGTGAGTTCCTAATGTCCTTTATATGAGGTCCCAAAGATGATTTCACCTTATAGAAGACATAAGTCATAAGTTCCACCCATTCAGAGTGTGATACCTTTATCTCCACATGTTGTATGGAAGGATTTAACAAAACCAACAGCATCATCAGAATAAAAAAGATTGAAGAACTGCTCCGCATTTATCTGCAATCCACATGCAAAGAGCTTGAACTTAATCGATATGACAACAGTGGTATACTAAAACTTTGCTAAACATGACACTCCCATTATATTATGGAAATATTTTTCGGAAAAAAATAATATGAAAAAACAAAGAACAATACCGGGAACTGGGACTCTGCAACCTTGGTGTAACATTTGGGTACTGCACATATGGAAAGGCTTCATTAAATATGTGAAGGGTTATCAAGTGCAGCAGCAATAAAGAACACCATGTAGAACTTTTAATCACCCAATAGGGAGGCATATGACATGAAAACGCAAGAATATTAAATACCTATATGTGATATTATGTCCACCAAAGAAAGGAATTTCAGACAATACTGAAGTTTTCTACATCACTTCCCTAGCTCTTAGTATCTACTCTTTGAATCTATATTTCAGTAAGATAGTAGCATAAACTTTCTACTAAATAATTCACAACAAAAATTATTGGGTTAAAACAAATGCAATGCTCACAAAAAAGAGAACTTAAAACAGAAAGCAAAGAAGTGACATTAGCAAAGAAGATTCAGCGAAGGATTGTGGCATATGAGTAGAGTACAAGAAATTTATTTATCGCAAAACATAGTCCAATAAGAATAATAAAACAGAAGTTTACTTTCAGGGGCATTTCTAGTTTCCTGCTTCCAGATGGCAGACTGTGAAGAAGTAGAAGGTTCTGCAACTGTAGAAGCATCTCCTTTCTCGTCTACTACAGAAACTGGGGCGATTGGCCTAGCAGTATCATCAACATGGTTTGAGTGAAGCTTGGTATCTTCTAAACTAGACACCTCCAAGTTCCTGAGACAGAGGAAAATGGTTATGGAGAAGTTAAAAGGTTGACAAAAGGGTTTGTAGAGCTGTTTAATACCTTACCTGTCATCAGAGTCACAGTCACTGGGCGGTGAATCAGAACTGTTGGCATTCTCGACAGAACTAGCGCCATTCAACTGGGAACTGATCTCAGATTTTGAATCCTACACAAGCAAAACGAAGTCATGGGTGTTGCTAAAGTAAGAAAGGTATGGAAGAGACACGGTAGAACATAGACAGAGCCAAAGAGAGGATGTCATCAAATCACAGGAAAAACAGAAGGCATTTGAGAACACACTGAAACCAATATTCTATACAGAAAGATAACCACACTCTACAAACTTGGACTTCATTATTCAGCCTAAGTTAAATTACACTTAACCCTCCATTACGACTGTTTGAACTAAGCAGCTACAAGACTTGCCGTCCCTCGGAACTAACCATCGCCCTCCTCCTGTTTAGAGAATGATATTTAGCTTCAAAAGTCGCCTATTCCTCCAGAACCAAGCCAAAAAATGACCTATCATGAGCTTCTCGTCCAAGACAAACTGATCTGTATGTGGAAGCGATTGAAAGGAATATGGCAACAATTAAATTCCTATTCGTAAGGTTTTCAATAATTGAACTAGTTTTGTTCTCCTATTCACTAGAAAGAATGATTTATAATTGATTCACACAACTAACAAATCTGGGTCCAATTTGGTTCACTCAATCAATGGTTTTTATGAAAACTCACTTTAACTCTCAATATGACATCTCCAAGAAAGTAAAAGGGGCCTTATAGGCTATAAAAGTATTCTTACTCCTAAAGAAAGATCTAGATCCTAATGACATAAAAGAAACTTAGCAAAATAAAAAAAAACTTGAGTGAATAATAAAATATCTAATATAATCCTATAGTCGTAGCAATATAAAAATACTCCTTATTATTAAGCAAATCAATAAAATATTTCATCTTGCTCCTGCAGTCCTACATCACAAACCCACATCCTCCATCCCTCGAAACGGTGAGGTTGCCAACTTTTGCGGTGATCTGTTTATTCAGTACCGCCATTCTGGAAAAGCGATTACTCCTACAGCTGTTCTGAAAATCATCTCAACCCTCCAATTGCGGAACGAAGCTGAGTGATTGTTATTGTTGTGGTGATCCTTAAAAGAACAACAAGGCCCATATGGAAGTTACAATACTAAGGGTCCTGGATTTAAAAGGGTTGCTTCTACGTAAGCCTTTTTACAAAACAACAGCAAGCTCGCCGATTTTTAACAAAATTGTTTAGTTGCTGAGCTGTCTGGAAGCAGCAGACTGCTCATATAATGCTGATACGCTCAAGTTTTAAGTACAACGACCATCAATTATCAACCAAAAGGGAGCAACCCAAAAGTTTTAGAATAAACCAGCCCAAAACTCATAAATAAACCACAAAATAACCTGTTTGGAACATAAATGAAATTCAAGTAGAATACCGAAACACCTATTAGAATCCAGGCTATATAAAAAATCCACTGCTCTTAATCCGGATGTTTGCATCATGTGTTTTACGAGTAATGAGAATGGGCCCCATCAATCAAATGATCATTAAAAAAAAAAATTAGATCAATAGTGGATTTCTCCGCTTAGGGGGTGGGAGGCAGTAAAGAGGGATTTCTTCATATGAGGTAATTCTGGTGGGAGAAGAACTCCCACATATTCCGGGATTGTACACACACTAAATGTATTTGGGTTTTGGTACTGTTTTAAGGCTCTTTATGGGCGGCTAGGGCTGGGGCATGCTGTGCTTTTAAGGGTCCCCCAACTGGATCATAGAGATTTACTGGGTGGTTACCAATTTGCTAGCCACCCTCTTGCATGACTTTTTGACCCCTAAGAATAGGGGGTCGGGGTCGGAAAATTAGTGTGAGGGTGAGTATCAATTTGGTAACCACCCATGGGTACACACAATTTCCCTCCCATTTACCCATATTCAAAAAAATTGAGCTTCCTAGTATCTTCTAAACCTTTTTAAGGCTATCTTAATTGGAAGACAAAAGAGACTGATTCCCTCTGACATGATTTTCGACTTCTAAAAATTGGGGGGGGGGGGGGGGGTTATTGTTTATTAAATTAATGCAACAGGGTGGTACCTCCAGCGTGTACATATGATTTTCCCTCCCAATTACCCATATTTACCGAAACTGGGCTTCCTTGTAACTTCTAAGCTAGAAGGACTTGTCTTCTGATGCTTCTTTATTCTAAATATGTCCTTTTTTATCAAAAAACAATGTCAAATATTAAGTTTTCTAGTTCATTTTTCAGTTGATTTTGACTACAGGCCTCTTGACAGAATATCCTCATGTTGACCCTATGAATCATGTGACAGTAACGATAAGCTACAACTTTAACGTGAAGTTCATATTCCTGAATGGAAGTACTAAATTCAGTTGTGGAGAGATACCTGCCGGTCTAACAATGCTTTAGGATCATTACCACTCTGAGACCATCCATCAGCAATGAGCTTGAAAGCTTCATCACGGGACAAGAAAGAAGCAAAAAAGTGCTGCCAAATCCATATAAAATCATTAAAAAACCATCAGCATCATGTTCAATCACCCATTTTCTACAGGTGTATAACCCCAACATGATAATGACATACGTGAATGACATTAGTTACCTTTTTTCCTGCAGCTACAATTTCGATAGCATTTGGAAAGATCCCAGCAGTCTTTGCTCTTCGTACAGATGTGACATCTTGGAACGGAATTATTTTCTGCAGTCAAATTTCATGCAACCACAAAGAAACCCAGCGCCTTAGGTGCACAGCTGATATAACCCAATCAAATGACAACCAAAAAATTAATAATTTCCTCAAAGCACTAAGTGATATTGGTAGTCTGTTCAAATTGCTCAATTTTTTTATTTAAGCTTCAAATATTTAGCATAAGATCATCAATAACTTCAATGAAGTTTATGAAACTCGAAGTTATTTTACATGAGAATAACCAATCACCCTCCCCATCACGTTTATCATCAAATCACCAATACCCATGAAGCAAAAAGACATGTCTTAGTTTTTTCTATCTCTCTCTGCTGTGTTTACTAATGAGGTTATCATGGAAATCATCATTTCGATCATTTAACCAACCAAATGTGAAAAAGATAATAAGAAACGTAACATTGAAGACAACGCGGCATGTACCTTTGTTTCGAATCCAAATATGTTGGAGTAAAAGCATATGTAATGATCAAACAAATACATATGACCCTGCAAGAACCACCACAATACTCAATATATAAGTGCAAGTTTGACTACTTATTTATACATTGTAATGCAAACATCGAATGAAAATCTATATGTTTGAAAGGCATGTTTTAATTGCATCATCAACTGAAAAACGTAATAAAGAAAATACTAACATGATAATAAAAGCTGCCTTACAGAATGACATAATTGCACATATCAACCTTACCTGAAGAAGAATATTCTCTTGTAAGGCACAGTTAAAATCCTGGACAAGAGCCTGTCAAAAAGGAAGTCAGTAGACAAACCATTTACGTACTGTAAATAATTGAGCTAGACATCAGTCTTGGAGGCCACATCAGCCCTAAAAAACATAAATAAAAGTCAAACATGACACTAGTCAAGCACCTAGCTGTTGATCTCACAGCAAAATGGAAAAAGTTTCAACTGTTCCCCCAACTTGTTTGAGCCCATGTATAAATCTGTACGAACCACCACATTTTTTCAGCAAGATTCCTCCAATCTGCTGATATGCCTTGATAGACGGTCTCCAAACCTTTCTATAACCAATCTCTTAAAAAGTTCTCCAAATCTTTACAAATTGTACAAGAATTCTCTGAACTTCCTAAACGCAGAGCATTTGATTAAATAATATGTTTCCATACAGAATTCTCTGGACATTAAGTAGGGACAGACACAGAAACCTACCTATTAAGAAGCTTGTAAATCACACAATGTCTCCTTTAACTCAAATTTTCTTAAGGGCCACGAATATTGGGATGGAATTAACTGATTCCCTTTGCTCAGATATTGGTAAATGAGAAACTGATATGCACTTTTCACAATGACGCACAGAAAAATAAATAAAAGAAACGAGTGGATCATGTTCGACATCATCGCTTTACACTAAGAAAATATCTAAACTCATTCACTTCAGCTGCTATAATAAAGCATCCGACAGTAAAGTTAACTCACTGGAATCTAACCAAGTTCCAATCAGGACACTATACACTACCACCTTAATTAATCCTAAATTTACCTTCTACATCATTCTTCAATACAACATTTCTTCCTTAAAAAAAGGGCCAGGCATGGACAAATAGACAAATGTAATAGTGTTGTGTGAAACTATCCAATGTTCTAGCAGACAGTATCAATTGTTCATTCGAGTGTGATGCACTCTTTATATGAAGAGCAATGAAAAGAAGTCGGAATGAAATCCCATAGGAAGATCAATGACAAGATACGAAACAGATTAAGACGCTGTCTCCCTTGCAAGCAACAAAATATAGTAATAGTAGGTTCAAGAGGAATTTAATGAAGCAAGATAATAGATCACCCACTAGAACTTCACCAATTACCTAGTCAGCATTGAGTACACACCAACACTTAGACTTCAGCTACCAAAGATTAATCCCGCGATTCATCTACCCCATTCTACTTCAATACAACATCCTCAGTTGAAATCTACTGAACTGTCACACTGGATCATCCACACAAACAAGTATACACCCCATGCAACCTAGTTCAATAAGCAAACAGCCTAGTTGAATTGAATTCCAAAATCTCACTCTTACATATACCTAAACAAAATAAGACACTTCTTCCTCAATCTCGAAACAGAAAGTCTTGGGAGAGACCGCCTACTTTTGTCATAGTACACGGGTCATGCTGGCCCAACAAAGGGACATAAATCTCTAATTTAATTTGGGCTTGTATTGAATTAATTTAGCTAGCAGAGAGTTCGTCTACTTTTAGGATATAAATAGTCTTTTAAAAGAATTTGTGACCTCGAAAACTCCCAGAATTAACATGGCAACAAACTGTCTTCCCCTCTCTAAAACCAACTGTTCTGCCATACATAGCCAACACACAAAGTGACAAACAGTACGGCTGAGTAATCAAAACCTTCCTAAATGTCCACAATTATCTATATGGATGGCCTATTTTAACTTAAAAACAGACCTACTCCGAATTGAATTAATGTGGTCACTTTTTTATCAAACACTTTGAAAAAGTGACCATTTTTAAGACTAGGTAGACTGTCTTGCACATGACATTCTGATTGTCAAATCCAAAATAAGCTTCTTATCTCTTAGCACCGCGCTATCAAATGAGATTTCTTTCCTTCTCCTAACAACAAGAGATACCGACTTCAATCAAGTTCCCGCAACTTTAAAGTCATCCCAATTCACTACATAAAATCCTCATACAAATATAAATTGAGCCAATAAGTCTTGGGAGAGACGGTCTACTTTTATCATAAAATTAGACGGCGCCATGTTGGCCCGATACAGGCATATACACCTCTAGTTTGACTTGGGCTTGTTGAAAGCTTTGGTTGATTTAGCTTGCAAAAAGCTCGTCTACTTTTATCATAAAAGTAGCCGGTCTTCTAGTGTAAATTGAAATACTTTTGAACAACATAACCATACTACAACTCCAAATCCAAACCAGCAATTCAATATAGTGAACTTACTTCTTCGAAGGGCAGACGGAACAACTGCCGGTACTCCTCGCTCCGTAACGAACCCGACGACTACACACATACAACCAAACACATCAGCTTAAACTCAACAAAACTCAACTCAAACCACACAATTCAGCTCAAAAACCACTCCTTTAGTCGTTTCTCAAAAAATCTAGCATAAACCAATCCACTCCAACTCAATCACAAAACCCAACTCAAAAGATCATTATATAAGCAATAACATGATCAAATTCAATAAGCACAAATCATCTAATAAAAAGGGTCTAATTTTAATTTTAAGTTAAAATTAGACAAGTGGTCATTATTGGACTTATATTGGTCACTATTGGGCTGGCTTAAAGTGGTCACCTTTTATTAACATGATATATTACGGTGACTATTGGGCTTAAAGTGGTCCCTTTTAATTAACATGATATATTACGGTGACCACTTTAAGCCATAATAAAAGGTGACCACTTTAAACCCGTCTAATTTTAACTTTATTCGATAAATAGTACCGCGGCGTCAGCGTAGCGGGAGAGGGAGGAGGAGTCGCTGGCGGCGGAGGAGTGGGATGAGGAGGTGGAGGTGGGGTCCATGGTCTGGGAGGTGGGCGCGATTCTCGAGGGACTCGCCACCGCAGCCGCCATTAAGAGAGTTGAGGAGTGTTAGTGACGTCAGCTAGGAGGAGGAGGAGGAGGAGGAGAGAGAAAGTTAGGTGAGGACTTTATTGGTGAGGTGGCGTTATTTGGGAGTTTGGAGAGTGGGGTCCACACTGGGATATAACCGACAGTCTGAGTCTGAGTCTGAGTCTGCTCTTATGATTTGCAAGGTGGCATACGTACATACGTTGACTCCTACTCGCTTTGGACATACGTTATCAAACTGGTCTGGAGTTATTTTTTCACTTTTTTTATTTTTTGTTTTATTTGGAAATAAGAGCTCACATTTATGGAGTGAATAATAACTCTTGTAAATGTTGTTGTTTTTCTTACTTGCCAAAAACTTGAATGAGACGTCTCACCAAATCGATTAGGTGAGACGGGCTTAAATCAATCGGTAAATAAGCTCATATATAAACTATAAAAGGTAGTTGTTTTAGATTAAAAGGTAAGGGTTTTAAATTAATTAAAAAGGTAGAGGTTTTAAATAAAAAGATTGACCTTTTAAAATATAATGTTGATGTTCTGACATAAAATATAAAGGTTTTAACATAAAAGATAGAAGTTTTAAAGTAAAAGTTTGACATGACAAGTTCGACGTCTGATGTCGTGGTCTCCTGAACGCTGCCGTCTTCTTCAATATCTCCGATTTCAATCTCGAGTGTGAGCCTGACCTTGATGTGGTGGGGATATGTCGCATGGGGTGGGGATGGTGGGAGAGGAGTCATGTGGGTGGGGAAGGGGCGGAGGAGAGAAACAAGTTGGGGAGAGCAATAAGAGAGAAATACAAATGGAGGCTAAATATGGGTTGTGTACAAGGGAGCCATTAGTGGCGAGGCGCAGCGACGCAACAGGGGAAGGGAGGGTTGTCTGCTGGACAATGACGCGGTGCAGAGGGTTGTTGGGAGTGGTGTTGGGGTGGTGGGGCTGGTGGTGGGTAGTTAAGAGAAGACGTAAATATACTGTTAGGGTTTGGTCTCACCCAAGTTCTACTCTTTTTAATATGATTATTTGTACATAAATCTATAATCTATAACATATTGTTAAAAGGCGTTCTTGTCACGGTAGAGAGCCACGTCATCATGTCACCATAAAACGCCATGTCATCAAGCATTTATCATTATTTTGACATATTTATAATATCTTAATTGTCATTTAACGTTGTTCACAAATGATGGAATATATTTTAATTGACCTCGAAAGGTTTTTTCTTAGAAAGTTTGATGACTGGAAAATGAAACCGAAAACTAACAAAAAGGAAATTTATAACATCCCGAGCATCGCCGGGCTCTAACACTAATAACATATTGTTAAAGGGCGTTATTGTCACGGTAGAGCCACGTCATCATGTCACCATATAACGCCATGTCTTAATATCTTAATTGTCATTTAACAT
>CAAKMY010025144.1:0-10716 GCA_901111285.1 Corrigiola litoralis | reverse complement strand
AATATTGGCAATAAGTATCCTAGGCATAGACTAAACCTTCGGTATTAATGTCCATTATGCATTTATGCACATCCTCGAATTGAGCAATAAACGCACCTTAAATCTATCAAAACGAAGGAATGGCATTGCCATATGCTCCAATTATTATCGAATATACCCTAGGAGCATGCTCGGTCACTTTCGAAACATTTCCCAAAAAATCAAAAATCGACCAAAAAAGCCGCTTTTTGTGGACTATAACCCACGAAAACACCTCGTTTCGGCCCCGAATTGGAATTGGACAAAAATTGGCAGGGGGCATCCTAGACAAATATAATGGTAGGTGGAACAAGAAAACTGGCAAAAAGTATCCTAGGCATTGCCTAAACCATCGGTATTAATGTCCATTAAGCACATCCTCAAATCGAGCGATAAACGCACCTTAAATCTATCAAAACGAAAGAATGGCATTGCCATATACTCCAATTATTATCGAATATACCCTAGGAGTTTGTTCGGTCACTTTCGGAATATTTCCTAAAAAATCCAAAATCGACCAAAAAAGCCTTTTTTGTGGACTATAACCCACGAAAACACCTCGTTTCGGCCCCGAAATGCAATTGGACAAAAATTGGCAGGAGGCATCCTAGACACATATAATGGTGAGTGTAACAAGGAAATTGGCAAAAAGTATCATAGGCATAGCCCAAACCATCGGTATTAATGTCCATTATGCACATCCTCGATTCAAGCGATAAATACACCTTAAATCTATCAAAACGAAGGAATGGCATTCCCATATGCTCCAATTATGCTCGAATATACCCTAGGAGCATGCTCGGTCACTTTCGAAACATTTCCCAAAAAATCAAAAATCGACCAAAAAAGCCGGTTTTTGTGGACTATAACCCACGAAAACACCTCGTTTCGGCCCCGAAATGGAATTGGACAAAAATTGGCATGAGGCTACCAAGACACATATAATGGTGAGTGGAACAAGAAAATTGGCAAAAAGTATCCTAGGCATAGACCAAACCATCGGTATTAATGTCCATTATGCACATCCACGAATCGAGCGATAAACGCATCTTAAATCTATCAAAACGAAGGAATGACATTGCCATATGCTACAATTATGCTCGAATATACCCTAGGAGCATGTTCATAACTTTCAAAACATTTCCCAAAAAATCAAAAATCGACCAAAAAAGCCTTTTTTTGTGGACTATAACCTACGAAAAAACCTCGTTATGGCCCAGAAAAGGAATTGGACAAAAATTGACAGGGGGCATCCTAGAGACATATAATAGTGAGGGGAACAAGAAGATTGGCAAAAATTATCCTAAACATAGCCCAAACCATCAGTATTAATGTGTATTATGAACATCTTCGAATCGAACGATAAACACACCTTAAATCTATCAAAACGAAGGAATGACATTACCATATACTCCAATTACTCTCGAATATACCCTATGAGCATGCTCGGTCACTCTCGGAACATTTCCCAAAAAATGAAAAATCGACCAAAAATGCCGGTTTTAGTGGACTATAACTCATGAAAAAACCTCGTTTCGGCTCGGAAATGGAATTGGACAAAAATTGGTAGGGGGAATTCTAGACACATATCATGGTGGGTGGAACAAGAAAACTGGCAAAAAGTATCCTAGGCATAGCCCAAACCATCGGTATTAATGTATATTATGCACATCCCCGAATCGAGCGATAAACGCATCTTACATCTATCCAAACGAAGGGATGACATTGTCATATGCTCCAATTATGCTCAAATATACCCTATGAGCATGTCCGGTCGCTTTCGGAACATTTCCAAAAAAACAAAAATCACCAAAAAAAGGGGTTTTTGTGGACTATAACCCACGAAAAAACCTCGTTTCGGCCCTGAAATGGAATTGGACAAAAATTGACAAGGGACATCCTAGACACATATAATGGTGAGTTGAACAAGAAAATTGGCAAAAAGTATCCTAGGCATAGCCCAAACCATCAGTATTAATGTCCATTATGAACATCCTCGAATCGAGCGATAAACACACCTTAAATCTATCTAAACGAAGGAATGACATTGACATATGCTCTAATTATGCTCGAATATACCCTAGGAGCATGCTCGGTCAGTTGCAGAATATTTTCCAGAAAATCAAAAATCAACCAAAAAAGCCGGTTTTTGTGGACTACCCACGAAAAAACCTCGTTTCGGCTCCGAAATGGAATTGGACAAAAATTGACGGTGGGCATCCTAGACACATATAATGGTGAGTGGAACAAGAAAATTGGTAAAAGGCATCCTAGGCATAGCCCAAACCATCGGTATTAATGTCCATTATGCACATCTTCGAATCGAGCAATAAACGCACCTTAAATCTATCAAAGCAAAGGAATGACATTGCCATATGCTCAAATTATGCTCGAATATAACCACAAATAAACCTCGTATCGGCCCCGAAATGGAATTTGACGAAAATTAGTAGGATGAATACTAGACACATATAATGGTGAATGGAACAAGAACATTGGCACAAAGTAGGCTAGGTATAGCCCAAACCATCGGTTTTGTCCATTATACACATGCTGGAATCGAGCGCTAAACACACCGTAAAACTATCAAGAAGGAGGAATGTTATTGACACATGCTTAAATTATTTTTCAATACACCCTATGAACATGCTTGGTAAATTTTGGGACATTTTGGATTCGTCGAGCATTTGGCGACCCTTAGCTATAACGTCCGCTCGAACTAAAAAATCTAAAAAAGTCGGCTCGGAAATGGACGAATATTTGTAGGAGGCATAGTAGACACATATAATTATTAATGGAACAAAAAACACAGCAAAAAGTAGCTTTGGTATAGCCCAAACTGTCGATTTCGTCCTTGATGCACGTGCTCGAAACACACCGTAAAACAATCAAAACGGAAGAGTGGCATTGCCATATGCTTCGATAATACTCCAATAAACCTTAGGAATATACTTGGTAAGTTTCAGGACATTCGCGTTCCGTCGAAATTCGGCCAAAACTTACCTAGAGACCGTTTTAGTAGGCTATAACGTCAGCCGAATCAAAACGCCCCCAAAAATATTGGCTTGGAAACGGACAAAATTTTTTTGTAGCTATCCTAAACACATATAATGGAAAATGAAGTAAGAAATGTGGCAAAAAGTATTATAGGCATAGCTCATACCAACGGTTTTGTCCACGAGACACATGCTTGTATCGAGCGGGAAACACACTATAAAACCACCAACAACAAGGAACAATTGCCCCAAACATACTCGTATACTCCCTATTGGTATGCTAGGTCACTCTTGTAACACTTCTGGAGACAACCAAAACTGACACTAAAAGGACCGTTTTCGTGTGCTATAAGCCACGCCCCGCTCGAGGTCCCGGTGCCCAGGCTCTGAATGGGGTAAAAATCGGTGTGCCACATCAACTTTGGAACCACTACCATGCCCAACAGGCCAACAAGCGCCTTCCACATGCATCTCGAACCCCGATCAATCGACTATTTTTGCGTATTTTCTGGAAATAATTAATAAAAAATTATTAAAATGAAAACAAAAACTGATTTTTTTTCTTATAATATTACCATATATAAACATATTGGTGGCCTACATTCTATGTTTTCTCCTCTCAGACCCATAAAATCAAATATGCCTCTATATGGGAGAGTATTTGGTTGAGCTGCTGAGAGGCAGCAAAGGCCTGGCCTCATAAGGGGCATAAATATGGGGATGGTCTACCTAATATAAGCACATTGCTCCTGAACAACCGAGTGGGATCGGTTGATCGACGTGTTAAATGGTCATATACTTCCAAGAAGATAATGGCATTTAGGGTATGTCGGCTTGCACTTCCAGGTCTTGATGTTGTAAGTCCTCGGTTAGGACATTACAATGGGCTTATACCCCACCCGCCTTGATGTTGAATAGCTACCATCAAAAGTCGTATTGAAAGTGATTTATCAATCGTTTATATATACATAGGCCAATTAGATTTCTAGTGTTATAAAAATATAACAAGTGCCTATGTAATTGTTATATTACCCTTTGATAAACGAGAGAATTATGAGAACCAAGTAACTACTTAATTACCTTTTTGATTGAATTTTCAAAGTAGCCTCTTATGTGTTTAGAGGTAAAATAATTTACTTGAGATTTTGTCTAACAAATCAACATGCCTCAAAGATCACCATTTTCATTGATAAATATTTTACCAAGTATGACGATTCAAGCCGTATCATGCCTTGTTATGCACATATTTATATGTGCATACTTATAACTTTATTAGAGAATTTTTTTCTATGTAACTTCCACATCTAAATCTTATTTCTAACGAAAAAGCATGAAATGCATACAAGGATGATACATTCTATTTAGGCAGACAAAAGTATATATGACTATATACAAGTATATATGGTCTAGTGTATACACACGGGGGTAGAACGATAATTTTTGTTTTTTGTTTTCACCTTTCACATTTTCTAGCTTCCTCGTGTCTTCATTCCCCACCACTACAACACCATCAGCCACCTGGAACTGGCCACAGCTACCACACGATTGATCTTCACTGCCTCATGTTCAATCCAACTCTCCTTTTTCCGTTGTCACTTCGATTTTATGGTTACATTAGCGGTAGTGGTGGTCTAGGTACCAACATCCAACTATTCAATGATGATTAGCGAGGCAAAGGCGGTGGCTCATCATGGAGGGGTAGGGCTCTCGGTGATTGTGGCATTGGCGACGGTAGGATGATGGTTGCATTATTAATTTTTAATAAACGATTATAATTTTTGTGGATATATTTTTTTTTTTGGTACAAATTTTTAAGGATATTTATTTAAGCACAGAACTGAACATTAACTGCACACCCTTCGTGTATGTGTAATGAAAATGACAAAATGTTCTCTAATAATAAAAATCAGTTCACTGGACTAGGTTTGATACCGAGTAAAGAAAATGTTCTCTAATAATATGTACTCCGTACTACTGTGCTAAGTACTCTATTTCTCTCAGACAGACAAGGCAACTTCCTGTAGGCTGTATGTACGACCCCAATATGATCAATTACCCATTTCCGTTCCCCCTCCTCACAAAAAGGAAAACAAAAAGAAAGTCCAACAAACAAACAAAGTAATAGTGGTGGGACACATCACCCAGGTCAAACCCAAAAAAGGTCAAGTCTGCTCCCCAAAAATCCTCACTAGGCCCTACAACATGTTTCTTTCTTCACATGAAAACTTTGCATTTAAATCCCCATCATTATTCATTCCCGCTTCTGTACATGCATGAATACATACTACCACCATAAGATGAATGCCCGATTTAATAAAAAATGCACATACTACCATAGTTGATAGAAATATATGTCCCCATTTTTTTCAAGTATATAGTCCACAGAGGAGGAAAGGCTCTACTCATTTAGTTTGAACATTCAGAAAATTAGACCGCCAAGATTTAAAGAGAGAAGACGAGGCTCAACGAGGACTACCAACGACATCGACAAAGACTCTGGACAGTAGAGGCAACTGCAATGGCATGGCCTGCTCATGCACTCTTCCCTTCTTCCTATTTGCCACCGGCGAAGAAGAGACCGACGAGTTCAACGACGACGACACGGACATTGGCCCACTAATGTTATTACTAGTAGCTGCCCATGAATCGTTGGAGCTGTCACTGCTAAAATAATATGCATCCATTACTCCACTAGGGCTACTGGGAATTGCATTATTATCCATCATTTGCTCAAACTTCCTCTTGGAACTTGGATAGTTGTACATGCTGCTCCCTGATGATCTCTCCACGATCAGTTCATAGCAATCATTCACCTTCTCCTATAGTACAATGTGACAGAAATTAAACAGAGCACAAGAATTGGCAAAGTAGAACAAAGTGTAGGTTCAAAAAAGATATAAAAGTGTTATTATCATTCTAATAAACACCTCGAGATTGTCTCTATGTCATGCACCATTACACTAGAGGCCTACTCCTTGTGCTACTATAATTAAAAATAAACACATTTTCTTATACTCTAAGTCACTAGTAAATGAATGCATGTCATGGTTTTAAGGGAAGAGAGGAGGATGCGGATCACATCTACCACAAATTGCAACTTGTGCTTTTCGACAAGCCTTGGTGATTAAAAGATATACTCAGTGGATCCAAATTTTGTCTTTAAGCAGTGTAAGTTGACATTAACAAAGCATATAAATAGACTTAGCCCAACGTATTATTTCAAAACTTGGAACAGTTCATCGATCAAACTGGAGAAGAAAAACAACACAGACACCGATCGAGGAGCATTTATTTATACGGTCTTCTTTCACTGACTGTCCCTTGTACTGCCACTTGTATCATTACTATTGCCCCTCTGTTTCTTTGGAATGAAGATTAAAATTGATTTACGTGTACAAAATGATAATGCACTCATTCTACAAATTACTGTTGTACATAATCAAGTGATCTACTTGCTTGACAACTTTCGGATAACAATTTGATCACAATGCTGACAGTACATAAATAGCTCTACTACAGATTATTGCGAGAATGCGAGCTTGAGCACAAGTCCAACTCCCATACATGTCATTAGACTGACGATATTAATGATACTCCCAAATCCAACTACATTATATTCTTTGTCCATCTATCTAGTTAAGAGACATCAGAAAAGCTTAATATAGTAGTAGTTGAGCATTATGAGATAAGACATACACGTACTAATTAATGTACGTGTATGAAACTATTGAGGTATCATCAGCTAAGAAAAAAATTTGACCTATTTTTTAACAACATTGACCAAACTACCCTTGGTTACGAAGACCAGGACTGGTCAGGATATTACTGGGACAACGACACATCACCCATATCTCTCATGACATGGACTTTTTGTTCATGTATATCAAACAGCAATCTGCGCATTAGCTGTTTAGCGTAGATCTTGGATGGTCTGGCCCACTCATAACTTATTATTATGAAAGACATGTGGTCCCATGCAATTTCTACTAAATTTTCTAATATCTCATAATCTTCTCATATAAACAGAAACCAGAAATATGAGGGAATTATCAGAGAAACCCAACAAAACTATGGACTAACCTTGCTGATATTAAGCACATTCAGAAGCTGATTCTGGTACTCAAGAGGGTTACAAGGCTCAATCTGGTCAATGACATGCATCATTGTGGCAGTAGCCAATACAGATGGTAGATAGCTGACAAATCTCCAATCTACATTTCATCATCAACCACCAACCATTAATAAATAAGCAAAACAAAAGACTAACTTTATAGGTAGAAAATGACTATAAATTCCAATCTTAGTCTATACCTTTAGTACTAAAACAAAGACTCTAGGAAAAAGTCATAATAGTAACCGATTATAGTACTCATTACATTAAATGCCCTGCTTTTCCTGCTTACCAGCAAGAAGAGAGAGCAACACTCCTTCACATCTCCGAAGAAACTCCCAGTGTAGGTGACTCTTCAGTCCTAGCCGTCTGATAATGTGATCCATGAACGAAAGTGGAGTCACTGGATGCATCTTCCACTCAAGTGTTGATAGCACCAACAGCTCCATCTTTTGTATCACATTTGCCTCGAACATAGGCTTCGCTCCCTCAACCTTAAATAATGACAATGATAACTAATTAATTAAGTTAATTAAATTAATTAGCATTGGCAATCTTTTCATAATAACATTTAGGAAACAAAATGCCGAGTTAGTTATAAGTCTACGACGACTAACTAAATTGGTAAAGTCGTTGAGAGGTTATACATTTCACGACAAAGTAAACTAAACTAGTAAAGTACTCCGTAACTAAAATGGTAAAGTCGTTGCCAGGTTATATGTAAGATTGAAGTATATATCATATGATACAAGTAAACAACCACATTTGTTTGAGCAAAAGATAATATAAGAGTTAAAGAGGCATACTTGGAGATCTAAGAGAAGCGGAGCTTGAGTTTCTTCAACTTTGGCAGCAAGAGAGAGACAAGCAACAGCAGCAAGCTGAAAGGTCCAAGGCTTATCCTTTTGAATAGGGAAGTCTGATAAAAACCTATCAAAGTAATTAACAGCAAGAACGGATGTTAGAGTGCAAAACCCATAATGAGAATTGACCTTCAACATCCATTCAACAGCCTCTTTTCTCGGAGAAACTAGAGTAATGTCATTGAAAACCCCTTGTTTTTCTTTGGAAAACAAAGACAGAAGCTCTTCATCTTCCCAAAACAAGTCTTGTTCCAACAACAGAAGTGGTAAAAGAGATGATGTTATGCTTCTGTTGTAAAGTTCATCATCATCACCATCATCTACTTCTTGATCATCTTCCCATTTCTCTTCCTCACAGTAGAGTGCATCCAAGAGAGATGAGGGGGTTTGTTCTTGTTGGTCTTGCTGAGAGATTGCCATATCTTCTTCCTTGTGTTTTTTTTTTTTTTTTGGTGAAAAATCTCAGTTTCTTTTCTTGCTTTAAAGATAAATTTGGTTTGATATTGTAAATGTGGTCATGCTACACCATTTGATGGATAGATTAAACAAGTCCTAGAAAAGCATCCCCATTGTTGATATTCTCTCTCTTTCTCTACAGCAGAGAAGAAGAGAGAGATTGATGTATGTATGAAGTGAAATGTTATCAGAAGAAAGAGGTGAAATGTGAAGAGAAGGGAGATAGGATGAGATTTTATCAGAGAAAATAAAGTGAAGAGAGATCACGCTTGTCCTCTTTTATATAAGATGTCATTTTAAAGGGCATATGGACTAGTACGTACACCCTTTTTTTCTTTGGTTATGGTAAAAACAATCCCTGCTTTCGGTGGTAAGTGTAGTATGTGTATACTATCTTATGATAACATTGATGAAGTTGTTCTTGAGTTTGAGAAAATGTAAGAAATAAACTAATCTACTACTCTACTAGAAGTAAATTAGAAATGTTTAAAAAAAAGTTGAAGTTAAAGAGAGGCACAAAGAACGAGTTGGACCCCCCATGAAAACAACATGTTATGGAAGGGTGGAAGCCGAAAAAGAGGAGAGGTGACACTGCTCGAGAAGGAGTGACTTGTGAGTGTATATATTGGTTTCTTCGTACAGCAGATAAGGGTATAAGTGTAGTGTAGGAGGTAAAAATTATTTTTAAGTTTTTTTTAGGGCAAGGTAAAAAATATTACGGAGTATGTTGGATTGTTGGGAAGAACTTTATTTCTGTTTTTCTGGTTCAATGAGTTTGTCGGGGTTAAACGTATCTGTTCTGGAAAGTACAAAGACAGTAACCAATTTAGCCAATGGTTAGCTTTGGTTGACCATCTTGCATGGGCGGGAAGCGTTTTTCATTATCTATTTATAAACCGAATTCATGTCCTTCCTTCAATTTCATGTGTCCATGGTGTGTCTACTATAGTTGGCTAAACTTTTACAAAGTAGCAACTAGATAGTGCCTTCAGGCTTGGTAAGTCTGGTCAAATCCATATGATGAGAATTAGAGTAGTCATTTCTTGGTGGGATTCACGTGTTTTTGCATGTTATGTATGTTGTGTTCTTGTGCCTTAGGTTTTGTTCTTTTCATGATATTATTTGCCAACTTTTATTTTGTACTACTACTTCGTACGTAATTCATCATTCCAATAATAGTGACTTTTATTGACAAATTAAGGAGATTTTGTTAATAATTGCATTCCATATTAGTGTCGTACTAAATACACTTAAGTTCTAGGAATAAATTGAGCTATGACAATCATTTACTCCGTATATTTTAGGTCAAAGCAACCAATACACATAAGATAACGCAATGAAAAGGCGGGAAAAAACGAGAGTATTGGAATGGTGATTTACAAAATAAAAAATATGCCACCCTATTAGATTCTCTAGTTTAGTGATTTAAGTCGAGAGCAATACAATTTCTAACAATGCTTCTAATATGGTTGTGCTGAGACTGAACGCAAGTTTCGAACAATCCCCTTTATCACTACCAGACACATTTTACTGCGTTTACGAATTCCAATTTATATCACCACTATAGGTTGAAGAAACCAGTACTTCAATTTTACTCTCACAATAAAATGAATTTGTCGAATAAAGTCGAGCACATATGATGATGTGCACGATTATGAAAGCAATTCGTCACACAATAAGTGGACCAGGGATTTTAATTACATATACTAGGTCAATAACATATTACTTATATTTGCCTCACTATATATGCCTCGTTTGATTGTCGTGTAGGACAGTGGAAGAGCAAAGACGGAGCACATATTATGACTCTTATTGGGGTGGATCATATATACCAATTTTAATTTCATCAAGCTACCAGCTTTAAACCTGAAATAGCGTTCTCATTCTTCTATTACGTACGAGATAGATCCTAAAATGACTATGTAAGTCGATATGGGACAAAATGAAAGAGATTTAGATCACCCAAAAATGGAAAAGAGGATACAAACTAAATTAATACGGTAAAACAAATACTCCTTATATCCATTAATGACATATGAAGTTTGTCATTATAGGACATGTTCTCTACATCATTTATTTCTTTATTTTTTGTTTTTTATTTTATTTTTTCTGAACTTTCTGTATTTTTGTAACTTTTCTGAACTTTATGTATTTTTTGTAACTTTTCAGAACTTTCTATAACTTTCTGTATTTTTTGTAACTTTTCTGAACTTTCTGTATTTTTATGAACTTTTTTTATTTATGTTATAACTTTGTATTTTTTAAAATAATA
>CAAKMY010025122.1:0-24210 GCA_901111285.1 Corrigiola litoralis | reverse complement strand
AAAAAATAAACAAAAAACCCATAAAAATCCAAAAAAGCCTTGACAAAGAATACTCAAAACAGCACAAAATATTCCAAAAATCCATAAATTCCCAGAAATATATATTGATTAGGATTAGTTATGATTAATGATGTTTTAATATATTAAGCCCTACTAATCTAACGTTTTTCTAACAATGTTTAAATTTGGGGCACTAAACTGGAACATGTATGAAGTTGTGAGGTCACTAAAGTGGGATTACCTAAAATTAAGGGCACAAAACTGGGAATAAGCCAAACCTCAGGACACTAAAATGGAAATTTTCCTTTTTTTTTTTGTTCTGAACATACGACACAGACTGTTTTGGGTTAAACTTTTATTTTACGCCTTCCTCAAAATACAGTGAACAAGTCCGAAAAAAAAAGCTGATTGACTGCGTACTATACTTTTGTCATATATGCCACTTCTATCACAACAACTAAAATGCAATAATATCTTCAAATAAACAAATTTCTAACAAAGAAAGCTTATGATGAAACACATGTCGATTTATTTAACTTTCAGTAAAATCTAAACTTCTAGTAATAAGAAAAATCGAGATGCTTCAATGGTTAGAAGTATCGTCCCAATTTTATAAGATAAAGGTTCCGATTTTTATCAGTAGTAGACTAGTAGTTGTCACTTGTTGGCTAGCTTAACATCGCCGAGCCTACCTTTGAGAAAAAGAAAAAAAAATCATTAGCTCAATAGCCAGTTTTATCTCGTGAAAATCTGCAGTCGCTATTATTTGAGTGCGCATTTAAAGTGGGCCACCCAAATAAGCTCTTATCCACCTGAAATTGGACATTACCAGTAACATCACTCACACAAACCAACTCAAACACCATGATGATGAACAGCGGCAGCAGCAGCGGTGCCGGCGGCGGCGGAGGAAGAACATCATGGCCGTCAACCACATCAGTATCAGCATCAGGAAAGAGAATCCAAAAGGAAATGAAGGAACTTGATTCACACCCTCCTCCTCTCTCCTCCGCCGGCCCCATCGCCGACAACCTCTACCACTGGCTCGCCACCTTTCTGGGCCCCACTGGTGAAGACCCACTTCTCCTTTTCTTTTTCAATCACAAATATAATTATGTACTGCAGTATGTCTGTCTTACTTGGTATGTACAATATTTTGTGCTCATTAGTTGTTGTGGATTACTAGGGACGCCATATGAAGGGGGTATATTTTTCTTGGACATCATGTTTCCCACTGATTACCCTTTCAAGCCTCCCCAGGTACACTCTTTCGTAATACAGTTTAGTCTTGTATGAGACCATCTAGTTTATGGCAAATTATTACAGGAGACTGTCAATTTTTAACTTATACTTAGTCGCAATTTGAGTTAAAGTGGGCACTTTTTATCAACGCTAAACTGGCCATTTTTCAGTAAACAACAATGATCACTTAGTTAAAAGTCGCGTATACAGTCTCATACAAGACTTTTTGATATTTCACAGCGTTGATGAAAAGTTGCTACTTTTGCTCATTTTGTGTCTAATTCTACTTTAAGTTGGAATTTGACAATTTTTTTAATAATTTGTGTCCATAGTGTATGGTGGTAGTTGTAGTTTCCAGTTTACTTTTTTTTGTGTGTTTTTGTATAATGCTAAGTTCAGGTGATGTAGGTGGTGTTTAAAACAAGGATATACCACTGCAATGTTGATTCTTCTGGCAATCTTAATCTGGATATCCTGAAAGATGGTTGGAGTCCAGCACTAACTATCTCTAAGGTGCTGCTTGCGATTAGACAAATGTTTCTCAGCCCTGATCCTTGTAAGTTTCTCTGCTGCATTGCATTTGTTATTTCGTAGATAATATAAAGAGATGATTGATAAATAGACTTTGTCAGAATTTGACTTAACATTGTCACTTTTTATAAACACGGTAAAAGAGCAACAATTTTAAGGAAAAACTGAACATTAAGTTAGACGGTGGCATATGGACTTGCTGTTGTTACTTTTGCATATATTGACAAGGATGATAGAGCTACATGAATCTTTTATATCTTGAGTGTTGTACACTGGAGATTATCGATCAAAGGCTTATTATCCATGTAGGAGTATATATATGATATGTAGCAAAAGTTGGAGATGGTGGGTGTTCATAATGTCTTTTTTACATTAAGAAATCTATATGCTTGTTTCCTAGGTGCTCCTTGGGAAAACATACTGATTCATGTCTTTGTTTGTAGACAATGCTCTCGTACCTGCCATTGCACACCTATATATGGTTGATAGGAAAAGACACGATGAACTTGCTGTTGAATGGACACTTCGGTTTGCTAAGTAAAAGGAAGGAACCAACATCAAATCATTGACAAATCATGGATATTGAGATTTAGGTTTGATATCCGAATGCTAGTTGTAAATATAAGCAGAATGAGTATGTTGCTGTTGTTATTTATGATTAAGGGACATGTATACTAGGGTGTAGTCAAGCTGTGGATAGCTCTGGCCTGTTGTGCTATGTGTAATGATGGACTAGTTATGGCAATTGTTCACTTTAGTATTGTGTAATAGCATAGTTATAATTTAGGCTCATAGGTTAGTTATATTTTCAATGTGCTTTCTTAGAATTGGGTATCCAGTGGAGTTGGAGAGCTATTTTGAATGTTCTAGTTATTCTTCCAGGGCTCCTGTTCTACTTTGTGCTTTTCTGATTGATTAGTTAAATATCTTTTTCTTTTTGTTTTCCCTTTCTCCCCCCTGTAAATACGATCCTTAATGGTTAATATTTATAAATCAATCTATGTACTATCAAGGCCTACTGTGCATTGTTATATGCAGTGATAGTTTAGAGGAACAGTCCTAACTGAATATTTCGATGAAGGTTGTGAATATCACGCTAGGGATAGGAAGAATATTCATATCCCTTGAGGATCTGGCTTTGGATGCTTTTGCTGCTGGAATTTTTTTTAGATGTCACATTGTATGTTATCTTTTGGTGCTCTGTTTGGGAAGCTATGCAGATGATCTGAATTTTCTATGGTGGCTAAAATGAATTTGTGATCGCCGTTGTGTAGAGGCTTGTAAAGACAAACGGCTGTAATAGCTCTTGACAGTGGCAAGAGCTGTGCTGATCCAATGCTTATCTCTCTGTTTCCAGATTTGAGAATATGGTTCATTTTCGGAGCAATGGATTGTCTACCATAACTAGATGTCCTTGTGTGGCCAATGAAGATGACCATAATTGAGCTTTCACGCTTTTTATTTGATCAGTGAGGTATATAGGCATAGCTTTGAGATCATCATATGCATCTCAATGTGATATGTTCAGTTCACAGGTTAGTTCCGGCTGAGAGCAATTCGTTTAATTTTGCCCACCAGCTGCTCGGTTGTTGTTGAGGTGGACACAGATGACGCTTTGACTTCTGTAGGATTTGAACGTACAGGCCATATTGAATCATCAGAAGTTCATCTTGTAGGTCATGCACACCATGAAGTAACAGATGAGAGTTTTTCAGCTTTGTCATTGGAGTTTCGAGGAATTGTCATGGTATTTGGTTCCCTTGGCACGGACCATAATCAATGATAAGGCACAAACTGTATACGAAGTAGGTTTGTTTCCAAAGTGTTGCTCCAGGAACATTAAGTCAGTTTATAAACAATGCTCTGGTATCTGGCATTGCATACCTACCTACAGTTGGTTGAGGGACATGTATTAAAGGTGGAAAACTCTGGCCTGTTGTGATGTGTGCAATATTTGTGTGATGGACTGATATAGGTCTCGCACCTAATTGTTACAAACTCTTAATCATGTGTCCTGATCATGCTGATGGAACTGTAGAAACTTGATTTGCACTCTCTAGTTAGAAGATATAAAGCTCATCTTTCTCCTTTTGAAGACTAATCTCTTAAATTTCTCGGGTTAAAAACTGGAAAGCTCTCCAGTTGGAGGCGCAGACCGCTGAGGCCTGTGAGTACTTTACGCCCAAGCATAATTCATTGATTGTCCGATAATTGCGCAAACCCAATTTTAAGTTAAAAATAGACTATCTATTTCGATATTTTATGATTTTAAAATAGCACATTGTGCGCAAAAGATCAAATAGCTCTCCTAGTCCCGAGGATATTAAAACATCAATCTCAACATTTGTAAACCATTACAGAGACTTGACTCACTCACCTACCCCCTCAAAATGAATGAAGTAGTCCATAAGAGTATAAGACTAACCTTTCGTTCAAAGTTGGTAACCGCAATATGATCAAATTAATGACAATACATTTATACATGTAGTGATGTAAGCATATTATAAGTCTGAAGTAGAAATCACGTGGTCGCTGGCTGACTTACCCTCAGGCAGTGAGGCCCCACATCACATATCTCTCTTACGACTTTCTTATTAACTACCAACTACCATCTCCATTTAGTTAGACAGTGTGCAAGTCCCTGGAAGACAAGAAACAAATGGGGAGCATCAGGCAGTTGACAGCAGACAAACTAGTGGGTGCAGGTTTAAGTGTCGAGGAAGCAGAGACATTTGTTAAGGTTGTCCAGGATGTTGTCTCCCAACTTGGTGAAGAGCACCCTGTGGAGCGGGAAGTATGGCGGGAACTGGTGGCTCGCAAGTTGCTCCGCCCTGATCACCCCCACGCTCTTCACCAGCTCGTGTACTACACACTCTACTCTCATTGGGACTCCTCTCTCCATGGCCCTCCTCTTTATTGGTTCCCTTCTCCGTATGTCTTCGGTCTTCCCTTTTCTTTACTACTTCCCTTCACTACCATATACTGCTATTCCATCATATATAGTCAGATGAATAAGGGATGAATAAATTTTGTGTTAGCTTATTGCCTGCCAACACCAGTTTTTTCCTCGCTTGTTGATAAAGGAAACAAAGATTTATATTTCAGTCCATCTATGTCTTATGGAGCCAAAGATTCTTAGTTATTTGGTTTTGGAATATGACGGACTAATCAAAATTGGTTCACACTACCCTCGCGGCTTGGCCCTTCTATTTAAGTATAGTAGTAGATGGTGAACACACTTCATTTCAAGGGTCAATTGGAAACAGCCTCTTTGTTTTATAGAGGAAAGGCTACGTACATTCGACCCCCCTTATGCAGGAACCTCTTTGAGACATTGATGGCATTGTGGTAATGTAATGTTGTTATTGCTATTGGTAAAGGAAACATTTTTCTCTACTAGTCACTAAGATTAGTTAAGGGTAAGGTTGCATATATGTGACCCTTCAAGACCTTGCCGAATAAGGTTGCGTATATGTTGTTGTAATGAAAAGGCAAGCTTTTTTTTAAAAAAAAAGGTTTCGATTTATACTACTTCAAGGATGAGGTTCCCGCATTTGGGACAGGATTAATTAAAACCCCTATGATTATGCCTCTAACTTATATGAGCCGTCTCATGTTGAGGTAATGTTATGTCTAGATCGCCTGGAATGATATTGATATTCAACTGCTGTGGTTGAACTGCCATGTTTAGTCTTCTGTATGTAGAAAGTGCAGGTTACTAAAGCAGTCAATTTAGTATGGATGTCATTGGTTAATGGGAGCTTTTATTGCCACAGCCCTTATTGTCATGCCGCTAATGCTGATACCATTGGGTGCGCTCCGGCGTCCCACAACTCATCCTATAGTGTGAATATGTTAAGGGATGGAGAAAAGAGTTTTAGGATAGATCAACCCTTGGTTAAAATGCTTGCAGATAGGGAAGTCATGGTCCCAAAGAAGTACTAGCAAAATGTCATATTTTGTTTAAATGACGTTTTATGTCGAACTAGTAACAATGAAGTTAGCATAACTGGTTAAGCTTAATTAATTTACAGATATGAATCTCGTTACACAAACTTGGGCCGTTTGATGGAAGCTCATGGACCAAGGCTTTTGGGCAAGTCCTACCGCGATCCCATCACTAGTTTCTCACTCTTTCACCAGTTCTCTGTTCAGAATCCTGATGTGAGTACTTTTCTACCCTTATCTGGCTTATAATGATAATGACCTCCGAGTCTATATAAACTAACATAAGGAGTAGCATCGGATACAGCAGTTGCATTGCTGACTCAAAAACACTAATTGAGCTGGTTAATGTTTTCCGGTCATATTTCAGATCTACTGGTCCTTGATTCTCAAGGAACTTTCAGTTTGGTTTCGTCAAACCCCCACGCGCATCCTTGATGACATTGACAACTCTAGACCCGGGGGAACTTGGTTTCCTGGAGCAGAACTTAACATTTCTGAGTGTTGTTTGCTGCCTACAAGTCATCCCAGGAAAATGGATAACAGTGTGGCTATTGTTTGGCAAGAGGAAGGCTCAGATAATTCCCCTGTCAATCAATTGACTCTGATAGAATTACGAGAACAAGTAATGTATGCCCTCACCAACTCAAATACAGTCATTTCTTTCTTTACAGTTCACATTGTTTCTTTTGACTTCATAGTCTCAAAAAGTAGGGCCTATCACAACATTGTAAAAGGCTGCTTTTACTTCTAAATCTGATACTTAGACTGTTATCCATTGTCTAGCGTTTACAGTTTTACTAAGGGCACCTGAAACTATTGACAGGCTGGTGGCTAATGCTTTGGATTCTACTTTCACTAAGGGTGATGCTATTGCCATTGATATGCCAATGACAGTCAACGCAGTCATCATATATCTGGCAGTAATACTGTCAGGTCGTATTGTTGTGTCAATACCTGATAGCTTTGCTGCAAAGGAAATTGCTACTCGTCTGCGTATTTCACAAGCAAAGGGTATTTTTACTCAGGTGATCCTTCAATTCTTGCCTTCTTTTTTACATCATGGTGTGGGGTATCCTGCAGATCGGTATATGCTTATGGATTTTGTTATGATAGTGTTGCACCATCTGCTTATTGCTAATTGTGTCAGCTAACTTATTTGGTAAGCTTGTTGTGGCTCTCTTCGCCCACATTCTCCAGGGCCCCACCCCTGCAAAAAAATAAAAATAAGAAAAGGAACCAAATTGCCTACTGCCATGGTGTAACTTGAGGCCATTCTGGTTTACGTTGGCTGGTACTATTGCCCTGCAAGTAACATCCGTGACCACTTCTATTGAAACATAAATCAAACTTCCAGTTATCCTTATATAATTTGAATGCTAAATTGTTATATCTTGTTGGTTTCCGTACTTCATGTTGTTCTTTTAACAATTAAATGGATATTGTGTCTTCACTCTTCCGAGCTGATTTCTGTTCTCACTGTGATTACAGGATTTTATCTTAAGAGGAGGTCGGAAATTTCCCTTATACAGGCAATTCTCTCTTTCTTCTGTTGTGTGTGCATTTATTTTTTAATCTCGATGTTGCATGGTAATAAACTCTTTTAGTGATTACGAGTAACCTCCCTTGCCCGTTCTCATCAAGGTTTTTAGATTGATCCTCTTATAACTAAGCAAGGTGTCATATCTCAAGTTATATTCTGGAGTTCTGTTGATTGAATTAATTGCTGAGTGAGCTCTTCTCTTTTCTTACGAAAATGAGCTTTATAAGCACTTTGTTATGCCAATGAATAATCATAAAGGAGATGTTTCTGCCTTTCTTTCAGTCTAGTGTACGCCTTGTGATGCAACTCCCACCTCTCTGTGTCTTTTTGACTTTTTATCTTCCTCTGATGGTTCCATATGATTAACTCATTGTCATCACCTCCTTTGTAGTCGAGTTATGGAAGCTGCTCCGTCGATGGTTATTGTGCTTCCAGCTAGTGGACACGTTGTGGATGTGTCGTTGCGTGAACAGGACTTGTCATGGAAAGGTTTTCTAGAACAAGTGTCTCAGATGAAAAGGTATCCTTATACTATGCTCCAGAACCTATGTATATTCGTAAATCGTAATGATATTCAGGGCCTGAGTCAGTGTGCTGCTGCTATCTCTAGGAAGCATCTGTTGGACTAGAAACATTGTACCTTGCGGTTTTTGCTTATGCCTTAAGTTATTGGAGGTGGTCTTATTATGATTTTATTTTTGTACAGACCGAATTCCTACTCTCCAGTATACAAACAGGGGGATTCTGTTACCAACATTCTCTTTTCATCTGGGACTACAGGTAAAGATATATTAGTTTCTGACATATATTCTGTATTTTGCATTTTATCTGCTGCGTAGATGCATGTTTTGTTTGTTTTTCTACTGCAAAATCCTCGCTTCATCTATTTGTTGGCTTTTTGGTCCATTTCTTCCCTTTACTTAAATTAGGAGATCCAAAGGCTATACCGTGGACTCAGCTTTCTCCAATTCGAGCTGCTGCTGAATCATGGGCACATTTGGATGTTCAAGTTGGGGATGTGGTTTGTTGGCCGTCGAATTTAGGATGGGTGGTGGGACCAATAATGCTCTATAGTTCCTTTCTATGTGGTGCAACTCTTGCTCTTTATCATGGATCACCTCTCGGTAGAGGGTTTGGGAAATTTGTTCAGGTGAGGTTACTTAATTTTGGAGTTTGGACTATGAACACTACAATAAAGGGTGCACGTAATTCCCTCTGAGGCCATAGGATTAGCTATAATGACGTGTGGATTAGCATCTGACTTACTGCAGACAACTTCATAAGAGATGTAACAGTTAGACTTGCTTATTTGTCTTTGTTTTTCATATCCAGGATGCAAAGGTGACTATGTTAGGAACTGTTCCAAGTATTGTGAAGACTTGGAAGAATAGCAGCTGCATGGATGGTCTAGATTGGACAAAGTTGAGGTAATATGCAACGTAAAAGATCTACTTGGTAAGGCCACTGGGTGCAGCTTGAGTTTAAAAAGTCTGGATATGGACCTGTGCAGATTATTTGCTACAAGTGGAGAAGCCTCTAATGTCGATGATGACCTTTGGCTTGCATCAAGGGCTTACTATAACCCAATCATTGAATGTTGTGGAGGTACCGAACTGGCTGGAGGTTACCTTCATGGCTCTCTGCTGCAACCACAAGCCTTTGGATCATTTAGTACTGCGGCTATGACTACAGGATTTGTCATTCTTGATGATCACGGAAATCCTTATGTAAGCATTTTCTTGGTTTTGATATGTGCTGTCTCTTGTTCTGTTTTGGTGTGCTCTTAAAAAAACACAATTATACATGCTATTTCAGTGATGCAGCAAATGTGCATGAGCAGGAACTGATAAGTTGCCAATTGCTAAAATTTATTTGTGAATTGACTTTATTGTATATCCCAGTGCATTCTGCATTGGTTGACATTTAACAATCTCTGAAAGAGAAGAATTGACAGAAACAACATTGACAGCCAGAAGATCAAGCATGTGAGGGGGAAGTGGCATTGTTACCACTGCTGTTGGGAGCAACGGACAGATTACTGAATGCAGATCATGAGGAGGTTTACTTCCAGGGAATGCCAGTATACAAAGGAATGGTATGCTTCTCACATATTTTAATTGCGTGGTAGACACTTATTAATAGTGAATATCAAACAATACTGCCTCTTATCCATAATGTATTTTTTTAAGAAATTTCCTTTGTATCTAAAATACAAGCCATTTTAGGTTTTAAATTTATATGTCACCAATAATAATTTAATATTTTTATCAATATCTGTTCTATCTTTCCAATGACGATCTCTCTTATTTTTCTGTTCAACTAATTACAACTCATAACTCTAGAATTTCGTAAAATAGAAGGAAAATAGCAAGTTCGCGAGAATTAGTTAGGGATCTGTTACTTATCAGACTACTAGATAATAAGTGTCAACTGTCAAGTGTGAAAAAGCTGAAATGAATTATTTATTTAGAATCAAGGGAGTGCAGATCTATAAGTTGGACCCTACCTCCATATGACATAATTCCATTAGTCCAGCCTTTGAGTCTAGATAGATGTAATCTTCTCAACTAGCTGTTTACTGAAATACTAATAGAATGTAGGATTATAATATAAAGTATTAGCAAGGAAGGTTATTTGAATATTGTATTTCCTATTTCTTAGTTTCTGGCTAGCCAATGGTATACCAAGGTGCCTGAAAGGCATAGTACAACTACAAGTGTAAGTCCTTCATAATTGCATTCTTCTCAACCTCAGAAACACAACTAAGGCACCAAACAAATTGGAGCTATTAGAAGCATATTTGCACACAGACCAGACCTGAGCCTCTGAAAATTGCTGAAATGCCTTATATAACAACTGCGCCGAAATTTTATCACCCCTTGCAAACAATGACAGATTGTCAGGAAAACTCAAATGAGTGGTGTTTTGTTTAAAACACTCAGGATGGACGTTGAAATCAGGATTTAACTTCAATTGAGCTAAGCATCTATTAAAATACTCCAGAACTAACACAAAGATGATGGGAGCCAGTCAATCTTCTTGTCTCACCTCTCTTAGCTCTTTTAAGGTAGTAAGTTTCCTGCTTAGCATGATAGAATAGCTGATAGATCATTGTCGTGATACACACTATCCTATACCATTTGCGTGAGACTCGTTACTTTGATTGTCAACTTTTAAACACTAAACTTTGCATAATCTATCTTATGTTTGTAATTGAACAGCTTAGGATAGGACCGTCCTTTCTTTTTTGTAACAAGTATATCTGTAAAATTGCAGCGGCTTAGGAGACATGGAGACATCGTCAAGAGAAGCGCTGGAGGGTACTTCATTGTTCAGGGCAGGGCTGATGATACCATGAATATTGGAGGCATCAAGGTATAACACACTCGTGTTCCTATGAGTCTCTTTTACAATAAATATAATGTCAAAGTTGAAGAGATAGTAAGCCTGTGAAAAATCAAGTATCTTTGACGCAGTTTCTCTATGATGCAGACTAGTTCTGTTGAAATTGAGAGGGTCTGCAACCAGGCAGATGAAGGTGTGGTGGAGACGGCAGCAGTTGGTGTGGCACCACCAAATGGTGGTCCTGAAATGCTTATTGTATTTGTGGTTCTGAAGGGAGGAGTCAATGCTGATCCAGAAAAGCTGAGGATGCAATTCTCCAAAGCCATTCAACGTAGCCTTAACCCCCTGTTTAAGGTCATACTTCTTACCTTGATGCTTCACCTCTTTGTCACTTGCTATGCTATGTTGAAGAATGCCTATGAACGTTATACATATCCATAAAGTACATGTATTTGCATAATGTAATGTATTACTTTGTTTTCTGCGAGACACAATTTAGTTGACTTTCTTTTATCCAACAATTGATTGGCAGGTGAGCCTAGTAAAAGTTGTTTCTGAGTTTCCGCGAACTGCCTCAAACAAATTATTGAGGCGAGTGTTGAGAGACCTGATAAAGAAAGAGCTATCTGTACGAAGTAAGATCTGAAGGTTACCAGCTACCTCTGTTTGTGCATATCACTCCACACTGATTACACGCAATACAGACAAGTACGTTGCTAGAAGCGATATACTCATAGCTGCAATATTTTACTGAAGGGAAATCATTGTAATATTGTATTTTGCCATGGTATTTGAGGTGTATAGAATTCTATGATATAGTATATTACAGAATAATCTTGTATGGTGATGTGTATGGTTTAAATCAGCTCCCCATGATTTTGTTTGTAATAAATTGCGCAAGCTGCCTAAGACGTCCTTACTCCTAAGTATTATTTTGTGAAATAAGGACCTCTTCGTTTAATACCTATGAGCATCAAGCGTGGATCGAAAAGGTTAAACCTGGAGAGTCATAGGCATAACTGGTTCGTGACTCCCTGTACTAAAGAATCGGAATGCTTAACAAATTTAGGAAAACAAGTTCTATAAAATCAGTAGCTGATAGTATCAGATTGGACAAGCTTGAATGTTGTGTTCAGGACACTTGAATGTGCATCAACAGTTAACCAGATTAGACACTAACGCCGGACCACTGTGATAAAATCAATGAGCCATTGTACATGAAAATAAAGCTTTTCTGAAATGAGTATTGAAAGGAAATAGTTCAATAGTGGGATATAATTGTTTGCTAATTTTCAAGACAGATTTAAATCGACTTACAATCAAGATTTTATCTCAAGCAAGATCATATCTTTGCAAATTCAAGGGTGCCCTTGCCATCATGAGCTTTCCTATAGAAGTACAGAGTGTAATCAGAATACAACACATTCTTGTACTTGGGCTTCTCGCCAGTCGTCTCCAACACTTCCTCCAGAGGTCCAATGATCTCACTCGGCGTTGGGTTCACAAACAAGGGGATTGAGATCCTGTCCTTAGTAGCATTGGCGATTACGCGATGCTCAATGCTCTTGTACCTACCGTTGCTCATGATCTGTAAAGCGTCACCAATGTTGACCACCAAGGCTCCGTGAATTGGTGGTACATGAACCCAACTCTCACCATCTGGTGCTCGAACATAGAGCCCGCCGATGTGGTCTTGTAGGAGGATGGTGAAGGTCGAAACATCAGAGTGTCGTCCTACTCCCACTGTAAGCTCAGGTTTGGGGCACTTGGGATAATAATTGAGATTAATCCTCTTGGAACCTGTAAGAAGCGACCATCTTTTCTCACAAATGTCATCAATGTCCAGTCCCTTCATCAAAACTTGTACTAGAGGTTCAATCACAATTTCACACTTGCTCATGTAGTCCAGGAGCTCATCCCTGGGCAACCATGGTAATATAGATAAGTGAATCGATATATCAAACCAAAAAAAAAAAAGGATACTATTATGCAGATGGTTAATGTCATGCATGTATCCGATCTCACAGGGACATAAATCACATAATATAAGCAAAATACAATAGCTATAATGCCAAATATCATGTATATATGGAGAATTTATGGAAATGCAATGGGTAGAAATAGTAACGTTACCTACAAGCAGGGGGCCAAAGAGCAAGAGACTCATCTTCAGAAGCATAAAATAGGCTAAGGTAATCCTTCCATTCCAATGCGTTCTCTGCCTCAGGGATAAAGCTAGTACTTAGCCTCACATGATTACTTGGAGAATTCTCCTTGAAATACTTCCTTTTCTCCTCTGGTGGCAAGCTAAAGAATGCCAAGGTTGCTTTCTTCACATTCTCAAGCACCTCAACAGCTACCCCATGGTTGACAACTTGAAAGAATCCCCACTTCTCCGCGGCATTACATACTGATTTTGCCACCATTGGATCATCCCACTTGGACATGTCAATGACAGGGATTGACGACGACTCCTGGAGGCCGGCCGTTTCCATGATCTTCATGTTACTAGGCCTTTCTGATTGGGGTTGTATGTATTGCTTTGGCAAGTCGTTAAGTTTCATTTCTGATAGACCCTTCACTCCATGTCCTGCCTTGATCACAAATTCTGTCAGTTCCTCCATCTTTGGCTCTTGGTGCTCCCTGAACAATAATACTTCTTGCGCCATTTTTGTTTGTGGTGCAAAATAGTTGTTACTTTCTCAACTCTTTTCCTCGTACGTACAAAACGTTAATTAGAAGAGGTAACATTCACTAGTTGTTTAGGCCTTTATAACCAAACAAGTGCTCTGAAATTGTTATTGGTGAGCTTCTATGAAATTAATGCAAAGATTACGATCAATTAAGGAAGACAATATTCGATAGAAACCTACGGACTTCCTAGTATGGCTGGAAGTGATTATGTAGTTACTAGATAAGTCATTAGTTTCTTAATCTAGCATTCTTGATTTCTTGTTCTTGCTAATAACAATCACGAGTTTTGATACAATGTTTCCCTTTATAGTGCTTTATAAACCCATCCTAAATCATCTGTTTGACAAGATCCAAATTTATTTCTACCATTAATACGTTTGTTTTGTAACATCGTCGTTTCTTTTAACCGTGTACCATAGCACTTATTTTTTGTAACGAGTCCTTACATTTACATATGAGACTTTAACTTTCTTATTCCAAAGAAACAGAAACATAATAAGACTCTTAATAGAAGAAAGAATAAAGAACCAATAGATGTTTGCATGGTGAATAGTATCATCTCCTAAATCCTAATTGCGAGTATTAGGATTCGACTCTTATGGACAACTTTATGTCTATTTCTAAAAGAGAAAAAAAAAAAACCTAAAAGACAGAAACTGAATAACTCACTCTTTTGCAAAGTTGTGTTATGTACTTATATTCCCTCATACAACGAACTAGGCGCACATAAACTAGAGGTGTATAAATTTGGACTCCAAATGAACATGAGCAAAGCCTATGTTAATAGTCGAGGGCGGTGATGATCTCGGTTTGCCCCCATACCCCCTTCTCTCACAGCATTAACTGCTCCAATTTAACAAAAAAAGTATAAATTTGTAAGTCACTGTCCCTACCTGCCCTTTATCCCGATGGGTCGGGTGGGGCCAGGTCAGGAAAAGGCAATCGGGCCATGGTCCTTTCTAGCTTAAGCCCATTTGGTATGTCAACCATAAGTTTGTAGAAATGGGCTAGGGCCCAACTATCCGAGGCCCAAAAATTCCCCCTTGTTCAACCTATAAAATGACTTGACTAGTTTTTTCCCATTCCTAGATTACATTTCTGAAAGAACATAAGACAGTTAAAGCAAAGCTCAAAACCTCACATAAACCCTAACCTGAGAACCTCTCATCAGGTAACAATTTAACTAAATGTCACAACTTTTTTGGTTTTCCGTTATACTTATTCTGATATTATTATTATTATTATTATAGGCTTGAATAATAGAAAAACATATTTATTATAATAAGTGCAATAAAAATGCAGGAATGGCCCCACTTCTGTTTGAGGACATCTTCAACATCACTCGAATTGATCCTGATGGCAAGAAATTCGACAAAGGTTCCTCCTTTTTTATAATGTTGTTTTAATTCCTGAATTTTTCGGCGTAATTTTCACCTGTCAGCTCTAATTTTCATTATTTAAGGTTGAATTGCTATTTGTTGGGGGATAATTGGATTAAATGTGGCCAATCTATTGATTGGGTGTTTCTATTTTATTTTATAGTGTCTAGGATAGAGGCACAGAGTGATAAGTTTGATGCCTACATACTGCTTGATGTCAACATTGATGCCTATCCTATCAAGAGGGACAAGAGGTACACTATCGGGCTCGCTACGACCCTGGATTTGGATGGCACTCCTGACACTGGATACTATAACCAGGTTTAATGCCGAATCTTGGCTTTCTTTGTTCTGGATTCTCATCACTGTCTGTTGCTGTTGATTTGAGGTTCGGATATTATGTGATGATGATTTTCTGTTATGTGTTTTTGTGCATTGTTTTTTTTTGCTGTCATTTACTTGTGAGTTGCTTATTGGAAAAGAGAGGTTTTTGGTATTGTGAGTTACTTGCACCCTAGACAGGTGAAAATGGCATGGACAATGGACTCATCCTCAACGGTACAAATTGGATAGCAGCCATGAAACCCAATAAATTGCTGAAATAATTCCTCTTTAACAGCAGATTATCACTGCAAGCCCTCTAAAGGAAATGTTGGTGTTTGGGTGGACCATCTATCTTCTAGACTTGTCTCCAATTTGCAATGTCTTCCTCACCATGAGTCTAGTGCCAATCTCTGATATGCCCGACTTTACCCAACCAGTAGTCAGACTTTACCTTTAAGGCACCATCTTTATTAGGTCACCAGAACAAAGCATCTGAGGGGAAGTTTGGGCAGAGGGGAATACCTGAAATTGTCAGCAGAACGGAAATATTTGTATGAGATGTCCAAGTCCCAGCACTTATGCTCGAAATCTAATAATATCCGCAACTTTCAAATCTGGTGGATTTTGTACAGATTTTTGAGAAGACATGGCAACTGCTGAATTACCAGGTAGCGATCAGTGCTGTTAAGGATTCAGATCATTCCCCACCCTCGATTTCAATCCATCAAGCAGCGAAGCTTTGGCATCCCACACACTTTGTCACGAATAACTCGGATCAAAACCATGTCTAGCCTCCAGAAAAGTAGAGTTCTTTTAGTACCTTGCTTGCAACACAAGAGAAAGTGGCGACATGGTATCATGAAGAAGTATCCTTCCCTGCCTTGAAAGCATGGCTTGATTGAAGATCGTCAAGTCCTGAAATTCCATGTTGCGTTGAGCCTTGGGCATGCATAGCTTCTCCTTGACTTTGCCAATGTAGTGTCCTGTCAGACCCCTTGGAACCCGACAGAAATCAGGCAATCATAGAATGGAGTTCTCCCAAAATACCCTCCGGTTGAAATACACTCATCATGTTAGCCGAATCTTAGCTTTGTTTCGAGTAGATTGTCTTGTTGCTTCACGTTACAGTTATCTGGTGTCGTTTTCTGTTATATCTTCTAGTGTATATGCTATGCCTATCATTAGGACTTGTGAATTACATACTGAAGAAGAGAAATGTTTGGTTCAGTAAAGTATGTGCGAACTGCTGTCATTAATTGAGTGAACTATGAAGGTACATTTGTATTGTGCTAGTTACAAATGAGTGAAAAGATCCCAAATGTTACACTTCATTATCTGGATGTCACTTTCTAAATGCCATGTTAGAGCTTTTGTGAACGTTTCTACCTCGTAAAAGAATTCACTTGGGAATTTGGGCAGGTTATAAATGATGTAGAGCCTAACTTGAGCACCGGTATGGTATTTGATTCTGATCAGTTGCACACTTGCACATGCTGGTAGTAGATTATGTTGAGCATATGATCAACTGACTGAAGGATGGGCTGCTTTGGCCTCGTAGAGTGTCTCTTATTATGAATTTGATTTTAGTGCTCCTAAACAGAGTGGAATAAATTGACATTGTTCTGCCTATTGGCACTTTATCTATGTAACCCCTTTGACGATTAAATGATAGAGTTTATAACCCATATTCCCAAGTGCACATTTTTGTGTATCAGCAGGAAATTAAAGATTTCAATTATGAAGGGAACAAAAGTTTGATAAGTTTGGGTACTTGCAGTGTTGCGCACTGGCTGTACCGTTGTAGATAATGGGCCCCCCCCCCCCCCCACACACACACCTAACCCCACCCAGGGAAGGTTGCCAGAAAGATAATCTATTTTTAGCTGCGTTGTTACTCTTTGTTTATACTGGATTGGAAACAATCCCTTTCTTTTAGCAAGATAATTAATTTGGGTCAGAAATGTTCATACGAAAACCTGCTTATATAATTTGGAAATTTTTTAAATCCATCATCATTCGTGCATAAACTTGGAAGATTGATCGACCAATTTTACCTTGATTCCAGACCTCAAGGGAGACACTGCTAGATAGATACGAGTATGTGATGCATGGGAGAACCTATCGTGTGACTGATATTGAAGTTGAAGGACAAGAGAAAGGGTTAGTTTATTTGCAAATTTTTTAATGTCTTTATGAGTATAGTATTCTTTGGTTTTTTGTTTCAGATTCGGATGAAGTTATGCTCTTATCTAGTCTCTATAGTTTGACACTGCATGTTTCCTTTCTACTTGCATTTCAGGGAGATTTATGTCTCGTTTGGTGGGCTGCTGATGTTGATGAGGGTAGACAAGAGTGTGAGTAAACACTTTGAACTGGACCAAAGACTGTTCCTCTTGATGAAAGCAACTGAGTAGGCATCTCGCTCTGGTATGCCAAGAGACTGACCTATCAAGTTATAGAATTGTACTTAATCTAAGTAGTGAGGTGGTGAATATGATGCTAAGAGCCTTAAGACAATGCTTAGGCATCGATCCTGAAGCTGAGCTTTTGAATCTGTCTAAGAATGGTGATGTCTATAATATGGTTCAGTGACAACTTGGCAGGCTGTAAAATTTGACAGATGTCTACAAGACTCGTTAAGCTTTTGTTTGTTCTTTGCGTTATATGTTCGAGCTCAGATTCTCTGATTGATTTCCTCATGACTTATTCTGGATAGTATATGTTTACTAGTTAGTGTGCAATATTTGTGCAGATGGAAGGAATTTACCCTCCTACCTATAGCTCTTTGCAGTAGAAGTTGAGGGAGGACATGGCCACTGAATATGGGACGATACCAATGGTCCTCCCTCATCTCATCATGCGTAGTCTTCTCTAGTATGGATGGGGGAGTTGTAATTGAATATTTGGAATACTTGGTTTCTTGCTACACCAACCCTTTGTGTATTTTACCGGGCTTGCCATAAAAATGATACCCGTCAAATGGTGGGGATCGTAGCCAAAATTGGCTGCTTGTCTGCTCATTTTTATGTGACTTGCCTTTCCGTGATATTTATTTAAGGTGACTCGTTGAGAGTCCTTGTCACGGCCAACTCATTAATTTGCTTCATAATTTATATGAACGTGAAAGCTTTTATATCGGCTAGAATTCTTTTTTTAAAAAAATGTGCTAGTATTGCCTACTACTAAAACTAACGTACGCCTTGGCTGTTGCTTTTCAACATTAGTGTTAAGAGTTCACCTATTTACAAAAAGGAATTAGACATCACCAGATACTTGAGTAGCTATGATATAGGAGTTTGTGTCCCTAATGAGAGACTGGGGTTCGATCGCTATCTTCGACTTTGTGCTCCCAAACAAAAGTACTGTGCTATACTACAATGGTGGCTGTGATTAGTGTTTACAGTGACCGTAATCCTTTTAACTTTCAACTGGAAAACTGACATCTGCCTCTTGTGTGACAAGATGTTCTTCCTCCTCCTCCTTATCTTCAGCGTTGCTAAATGTACACCACTCCCTTGATTTACAAAACTTCATTAGAAAAAACCACATAATGCCGAGTAGAGTCACGAAGGCACTCACAAAGTAAACAGTTCCATTAGCAGCTGTCATGACATAGATCAAAAACCCAGATGGCACCAAGCACATGATCACCAACCCCAACATCTTCAGTGGAACCCGGTATGGTCTCTTAATTGTGGGCATCTTCCTCCTCAACCACAGAAATGAGGCAAACTCCAACAACATCCCCAAGCTATACAGGAAGTTCACTGAGGAAATAATATCAGTGAAGTTCAGGTATGAAAAAGCAAGTGCTATCAGCATTGAGACCAGTATCCCCACCCAAGGAGTATTAAACCATGTCGATCGAGCTCCGAAAGACTTAGGGAAGATCCCAATGTCTGCCATGCCTAAAAACTGGAACGCGCAGCTGCTCAGCTGAGCTTCAAACAGGCCAATCACTGACAAAACAGCACCCAGCTCCATCCAGACCTTGAGCCATTTCCCAGCAATGATTTCAGCAGCATCAGCAAAATATCCATCCACCCACTTTTCCTGGTTCAGTGGTATAGAACCAGTAGTAGCCAAAAGAGGGACCAAGTAGGCCAAACAAGCTAGTATCCCAGCTGAGAAAAGAGCCTTAGGAAAGGTCTTCTGTGGATTCTCCACCTCCCCTGCTAAAGTGCTAGCATTGTCCCAAAAGTTCAGGTTCCAAAACAGTGTGTTGAAGAACAAGCTCCAATTTTTCTTTATACCCTTTTCTCCCAAGCTCACCCACCTCGAAGGTTCAATCTTAGGGATTGAAACCAGTGACATAACTACAAATGGAGATAGTGAAACAATCCCTAAAGTCACAGCAGTGTAACCAACAATAGTCAAGCCAGTGTAATTCAGAAATGATAAGACCAAAGTTGAAACCAAGATGGCTATGTAACGGGGTAGCCCAGAAGAAAGAGCAGGAAATACCAATTTAACATAATCAATGCAAAGAACTGGGTAAGAAGCTAAATTGAAGACACCAGTAAGGAACTTCCAGGTTCCCATGAGAGAGCCCCAGAATGGCCCAAAAGCCTGATGAGCCCATATGACAAACCCACCATTGCCGGGGAAGGTGGTGGCAAGCTCAGCAGTAACAAGGGCCTCTGGAATGCTCCATATGAAGGGGAAGATGAGGAAGCCCAATATTGCCAAGATAGGCCCTGCAGATTTGACGGCGGGTTCCTCGCCGTATGGTCCACCGGAGACCTCAAAGTAGATGAGGAAGACAAGAGGAAGGAGGGCTAGCTTTTTTGGGTGGTTGGTGGTGGTATTGCCAAGGTTGATGGGTTGATCTTGCTCATCTTCTGTGAGTAGTTGGGATGAGGAATTTGGGGTGGGCATAGAATCTCCCATTATGATGGAATTCTGGCACTCTTCTTCCTACTTGTCTGTTATTTTACGTTTATTGTAGGAAAGTCATGTGGGGTGGGGTCTGGGACTATAGATTGATACTTATTTAATTCCAAAGATGCAGTGATTTCTTCTCATGCAAAGCATGTTTACAAGATCTCAGAAAATCAAAATCCATCTGTGCAACAGATGGTAATGTTATTATAATGCGATAGAAAAGGTCTTAATTTATAGAATTATAAGTAAGCATCAATAAATCAGCTCTGAGAGGCAATCATGTTGGATTGCTGAGCATAACTTAATTAAGAAAGTTAGTTGCATGTACGAGTGGATTGGTTAAGTCCAGCTAATTATAGCAAACAAATACAGTACCATTCAAGAAGCCAAGAAATGAGGAGCAATGAGAAGGAGCAGAATCATGGGGTATGAATTACTCGCAAAAAATCAAATATGTACAGCTTTATGCAAAAACAGTTGCTACATGGCCAAGATATATAAATGAAACATCTTTTGATATTCACCTTCACCATACTTTTAAGCGCTGATTTTCCTGAACAAGTCTTGAAACTACTTACAGGCTTTCAACACGGATAGTTGTTAGCACTTAGCAGCACAGAATCATCAAAACAATTCCTGTTGATCAATATCTCAATTGTCTTCCTCAACTTGAATATTTTTAAATACACACCATTTCTTTGACTTGCAAAGCTTCATTAAAAAGAACCAAATGATCCCACCTACAGTCATCAACCCACAGATCAAGAAGACGGGCTTTGTAGCAATAACCATTATGAAGATCAGAAATGCAGTGGGCACCAAGCAGAACATCACTAACGCCGGCAAGCTCATTGGCACCTTAAATGGTCTCTTGAGTTGCGGCCTCTTTTTCCTCAACCACAAGAATGAGGCAATTTCCAAGATCATCCCCAAACTATACAATAAATTAGCTGATGAGATTATATCAGTAAAGTTCATGAATGAAACTCCTATAGTGATTACTGTTGATGCCAATATTCCCACCCATGGTGTGTTGAACCATTTTGATCTACTAGCACAAAACTTAGGCAGGAATCCAATATCTGCCATACCCAGTACCTGAAAAGCACTGCTGCTCATCTGAGCTTCAAAGAGCCCAATTGCAGACAGAACAGCTCCAATCTCAATCCATATCTTTAGCCATTTCCCAACAATCATCTGCGCAGCGTCAGCCATGAACCCCGTCTCCCACAAGCTCTGATCCACAGAAACAGCACCAGTGACAGCAAAGAGAGGAATCAAGTATGCCAAACAGGTGAAAATCACAGCTATACAGAGCCCAAGTGGAAAAGTCTTCTGAGGCCTGTCAACCTCACCAGCAAGAGTACTAACATTGTCCCAAAAATTCAAGTTCCAAAAAAGAGTGTTGAAATACAAATTCCAGTCTTTTTTAACTCCTTTTTGGCCTAAACTAAGCCACCTATGAGGCTTAATCTGAGGAATAGCTACCGCAGACATAACAACAAACGGCGCAAGTGAAACTACTCCAAGAGCAACAGCAACATAACCCACAATAGTCAGGCCAGTGTAATTCAAGAATGATAGCAGAAGAGTCGACACCACGAGGGCCAAGGACCTTGGCCATCCTGAACTAAAGATAGGGAACAGCTTCTGCATATAGTCAATGCAAAGAATAGGGAATGAAGCTATGTTGATCACTCCACTCAGGAACTTCCAAGTACCCATAATAGATCCCCAGAACGGGCCGAAAGCTCGCTCAGCCCATATGACAAACCCGCCATCACCGGGGTATGCAGTGGAGAGCTCAGCAGTGATCAGGGCTTCAGGGACACTCCAGATGAAGGGGAAGATTAAAAACCCCAAAAGCGCAAGCAGAGGCCCTGCTGCTTGGACTGCAGGCTCCTCACCGTATGGACCACCAGCAACTTCAAAGTATATCAGGAATATCAGAGGCACAAGAGTCAGTTTCTTGTGGCTTTTGCCAACTGCAGCCTTGGTCACGGGTAGTTCTTGGCTAGCCACATTATGGTCTGGCGGAGCATCGGCTACTGGTTCGGAGCTGTTAACCATCTTTTTGATAAGATGAGGAATATTAGAGGTGCTGGATAATCAACTCAATCCAGAGATCGGATTGACCTACACACACAGCAAAGAGCAGAAATATTGCATACCATATAAAGCACAAAGAAGAAAGATAGAAGTAGAGCAAAAGGTTTCAACTTTCAACTGGAGTAGTAGATTCCTATATTGTCACCAACCCAATAGTAAGATTTCATCAGACGCAAAACGTGACATGAACTTTGTTTGCATATAATTGAAGTGCATACTGCAGTCTGCACATGAGCCGACAACTTGGAGCGTAACAACTTGCGAGTTGTTGCGATGCATGACATATTTTATGGCATTGCCAGACCCATTAAAATAACGTTATCTTGTAAAGACCATAAAGAAATACAGTGGCTTTCCACAGTGGGACAAAAGTGACAAAAGCTATGCACAGTTCACACACGCATTCAGTATAGAAGAATCATTAAATCAAGGATTTCCATAATATGGGGTGACTAAGAATCTTATATTCTAATAGCACTATAATGCAAAGGAATCATGCTTAGACTTAGTCAGAGTGAGTCAGTTGAATGATGTGAGTATTAGAGTACCTGATAGTATGATTGCGCCAGGAGTACGTGATTTCAGCCGCCTGCTTCTGATTAGTTTTTAACTGTGAGAAACCAAAGACTTAAACAGGTCCTTCAAAAAAAAACTTATACAGGGTGCACTCATACGATGCATAACAAACTTTTGTATCCTAAGCACATGCACGGACTCTTCAATTGATTGATTGGATAGAATTCTAGCAGTGTTTTTTAAGCAAAACTCATGGCCCTTATGGAGTTTAGGTACTAGTATGACTTCTCAGTAATATTGGACTTTGTTAGCTAAGGAGTGTTATGCCTTTTGTAGGATTCCACACTACAAGTACTAATGAAATAGCACGTGTTGTTTTAGTCCTAGACACTATTTTGTTCTATTAAGGATATTCTTTGTTTTTTAATTTATGAAAACTTCTTTGTTTTCTTTTCTTTTTATTTTTTGTTTAAAAATATTGTTTAATTGATTGCAGTCCACAAAAAAAGTTTTTTGGGTCGATTTTTGATTTTTCGGAAAATGTCCCGAAAGTGACCAAGCATACTACTAGGGTATATTGATGCATAATTGTAGCATTATGGCAATGTCATTCCTTCGTCTTGATAGTTTTACGGTGTGTTAGCGCTCGATTCCAACATGTGCATAATAGACAAAATCTATGGTTCGTGCTATTCTTAGGCCACTTTTTGCCAAATTTCATGTTCCATTAACCATTATATGTGTCTAGGATGCCTCTCGCCAATTTTTGTCCAATTCCATTTCGAGGCTGAAACGAGGTTTTTTCGTGTGTTATAATCCACAAAAACCGGTATTTTAGCTCGATTTTTTTTTTTGCTGAGAAATGTCCCGAAATTGCATGCTACTAGGGTATATTGGTGCATAATTGTAGCCAATGGCGATGTCGTTCCTTCGTCTTGATAGTGTTACGGTGTGTCTATCGCTCGATTCGAACATGTGCATATTAGACATAACCGCTGTTTGGGCTATGCCTAGGCTAGTTTTTGCCAACTTTCTTGTTCCACTAACCATTATATGTATTTAGGATGTCTCCCGCCAATTTTCGTCCAATTCCATTCCGGAGCGGAAACGAGGTTTTTTCCTGGGTTATATTCCACAAAAACCAGTTTTTTTGGTCCTTTTTTTATTTTCCGGGAAATGTCCCAAAATTAACCAAGCATGCTCCTAGGGTATATTGGTGCATTATTTTAGCATATGGCAAATTCATTCCTCCGTTCAGATAGTTTTACGATGTGTTTAGCGCTCGATTCGAGCACGTGCATAATAGACAATATCGATGGTTTGGGTTATGCCTAGGCTACTTTTTGCCAATTTTCTTATTCCATTAACCATTATATGTGTCTAATATGTCGCCCGCCAATTTATATCCAATTCCAATTCGGGCCCAAAACGAGGTTTTTTCAAGGGTTATAGTCCACAAAAACCAGCATTTTGAGTCGATTTTTTTTTTTCAAGGAAATGTCCCAAAATTGACCAAGCATGCTCCTAGGGTATGTTGGCGTATAATTGTAGCATATGGCAATGTCATTCCTTCGACATCATAGTTTTACGGTGTGTCTATCGCCCGATTCGAGCATGTACATAATAGACAAAACCGATGGTTTGGGTATGCCTAGGCTAGTTTTCGCCAATTTTCTTGTTCCACTAACAATTATATGT